>OZ026626.1:43277224-43464480 GCA_964020975.1 Hermodice carunculata | reverse complement strand
ACCAGTGTGGAGGCCTCAGATATGACCAGCTTAAGGGGAAATTAAAGGGTAGAAAGACCACATAGAGATAATAGGGGTCTCTATAAACATAAGATTGATTTTGATGTGTTTGCTTATTATAATGATTGTTTTTCCCCCTGTAATTTGCTGTATATTCATGGAAGTACTGAAGGATGGGGCTGGTCATGCCAACAAATTTACAATAATAATCAATTTAGTGGTTACTGCTCACAGCTTTGGCTGGAGATTTTAGTTTTGAAGCCAAATTGCATAAAACATCCCTTTGATAAGAATTTGACATACACCACACTGTCGGCTATATATATAGATACATACATTAATTGTATGTGCAGGAGTATGTAGCTGGCCAAAGTTACGATTATTGGCACGCAGCCAACCCCCATCTTCAGACCAAAGATCGTCAATGGTTCATGATGCTCATTGTGTGTGGTTGTGTCTGTTTCGGGGTGACTTGCTTTATTTTGGATATAATATAATTACTCAATGTTTCCATTTCAAGCTAAAGCAGGCATTCACATTGACTGACAGAGATTAACATGTTTACAGCACATTTGGAACAACAGCAAATGTTGCCCAGTGGCATGGGTTGCACGATATTGCATTTGGCTTGAAAAAAAAAACAAACAAACAAACAACTAATTGAACCATTTTGTCAGTACTACTTCAGTATTATCTTCATTACACAGTGTTATGTTTTACCTGCTTCAAATGAAGTTTTGGTGTATATGCTTTTCAGCTTGTCCTACTGTTTGTGTAGCTGTCCAACTGTCAATGATCCCAGTGCTATAGACAGCATGATTAAAGCAAAGAGTGCTGTAGACAGCATGCTTTAAAGAAAGTTTATACTTCAAACTTATGATATTTTAACAGACAAGCAGTACCTTGTAGACAGAATGCCAGAAACTAAGCATATATATATATATATATATATATATATATATATATATATATATATATATATATATATATATATATATATATATATATATACATATATATATTTCAAACTTTCAATACCTCACTAGACTAGCCTCATGTTGCAGACATTATGCTAGAAACTAAGCATATACTTCAAATGTTTAGTACCTCACTAGACTAGCCTCATGTTGTAGACAGCATGCTAGAACTAAGCATATACCTCAAACTTTCAATACCTCTCTACACTAGCCTCATGTTGCAGACAGCATGCTAAAAACTAAGCATATACTTCAAACTTTTAATACCTCACTAGAATAGCCTCATGTTGTAGACAGTGTGCTAGAAACTAAGTATATACACATGTACAAATGTGTCAAATGTTTAATACTATAATAGACTAGCATCCTGCTGTAGACAGCATGCTTGAAAATAACAACCAGAAAGGAGCTCATCATGTGTGATGGTTATTCACACAGAATTTCCTGACTCTGTATAATAGTAATAATATTTACGGAAATTGTGCGATGGATGTGGTGAGATGCCTCTAGAACCCTGACAACTAAGAAGACTACTTTCTCTTTGAGAAAAGAACAAGACATCCAGTCAGTACCCTGTTGGGATCAGGCAGTCGTATCTGATCAACTAGTATATGCCACAGCAGGTAGCAAGTCTGCACCTCTATGCTGGATTTGCCCAGAAACTCCTGCTGAAGTGTCACTCTGATTTTTAAGGGACTGAAACTATCATGATTCTGTTTTTGATGCATTTGTGGAATTGAAATCTTGTCAGGATATGTTTTTTACAACGAAATCAATGTAAGTCAAAATAGATGTCATCAAGCATGAAACAGCTCAAAGCTTCCAATCGAAGTACCAGTTAGAATTGTGAATTCAATTCAGGACTTAAGCAGATCATGAAGTACATGAACATATATACTGCAGATTGTTTCACACAGTTTTAATATTCCAGAGTGAAAAGTGAATGTAAAAATAGAACAAGCCCTCCTTAGTCTAAAAAAAAAGTCATTAACAAATGTGATCCATAATGGTACCATGAAGGTAGTACCATGGAAAGCTCGGAGAGAGTCCATTGAGGCAACACCAATTCACAGTTTCCCCATGTCATGTGGAGAACAAATGTCACAAGACCGATATATCATGTTGTGAGATTGGGAGCAGCGTAGGGGTAGGGAGGAACCCAGTATGTTGGTATAGGTAATTTTTCTCTTGTACAAGGAATGAAAATTTTTGAAAAAATTATAAATATTGGCTGGTACATAGTACAGAAAATATAAAGTCCTAAAGTGCACAAGTACAGTAAATAAAAATTACCAGTATGCCAGAACCCCCCTCCCCTTATTGTGCTGATTAAGTGTCCACAGGTGCTTAGGAAATTTTCAGAATGTTAGTCTCAAGTTTTAAATTATATTTTGAACATTGTAACCCTATTTTTGCCTAATAAATTATTCAGATTTAGAGTATACATACATATATATATATAATATACATATATATATATGTATATGTATATATAATATATATATATATGGATATATGAATACACACACATACATACATATATATATATATATATATATATATATATATATATATATATATATATATATATATATATATATATATATAATAACTCTGGCATTTTCTGAGTTACAAGTAGGAGATGCAATGTTTATCCCTGGTTTTTGTACAGTCAGATCAGAATCCTCATATACAAAGTATTGGACTGCATTTTTCATTCATTATGCCATGGATGTACAACCCAACCACTTTTATTTTTTTAGCTCAGCTGACCAAAGGTTGCAGAGCTTATGGCATCACTCATCTCCTTATATTGCCAGTTTTTAAATCTACATTATCAGGATTCCAAATGGATCGAAGAACTGGCAAAACAATCTACACTGCTGCAAGAAGATTCTATTCACATACCAGAAGATTTGTCGATGATCTATGTACTCTTAACAACAAGGATGAGATCAAGAAACATTGGAAGAAAATTTACCCAAGAGAACTCATTTTGAATAAAGAAAATGAGAGTGAGAATAAGGCAACTTTCCTTAATCTTGAAATTAGGATTTACAACAAACAGAATGTGACAAAGATTTTTCACAAGTGAGAACAATTCAAATTTGACATAGTTTCATATCCTGATATCACTGGAAACATTCCAGAGAACCTAGCCTATGGTGTGGTCATTGGACAGGTTTTACACATCAGCAGAAACACATCACAAAGAAATTAATTTGTAAGGAGAATAAGAATATTGATGAAAAACTATGACACAAGACCTATGACACCAAAAATCTATATTAAGCTCTGTTGAAGTGTTTCCATAGATATGGAAAAATACTGACAAAATATAACACTCATTCCAAGACACTAATAGATTATATTAATCTATAGATTTAGGTAGGGCTAACATAGAAGTGGTGGTAGGGCGATAGTTGGTATACGGTAAAGTTAACTTAAACCCACCAAGAGATTTTCTCTAGTCTGTCTACAGTCAGAAACCATCATTCATTGTGGGTCCTCATATTTCATCACTTGTGTTAAGAGGTGACTATAGTCAATTACCTTAAACACTCACTTCACGATCATTGTTAGTACATGAGTATAACATACTAGAGACATCCATCATTCCATCCGTCCATCTATAAACTTTGGGTTTGTGAGTGCAATAACTTTTAAAGTTTTGATGTTAGCCCACTATAACTTTCAGGACTGATAGGGTGTATGAAAATCTAGGTTCCTTTCGATATTGGTGGTGCCACCTAGAATATTATGTAATATAGGGTCAAAATGTGAAAATCTTGTGAACACTATAGCATCTTTAATTTTTGGTGGATCTTCACCAAATGTAGTGTGATTATGCAGGAGGTCAGAGTCTAAGTTACTAGTGATACTAGTGGTGCCACCTTAATTTGACCAAAGTTATGAGCTAAATGTGTTTCATGATATAAAATTCCATATTTGGAAGAGTGATTGGACTAGACTTGCCAAATTTGTCGGATATATGGACCATTTCCAGTGCTAGGATGTTATATAATATCAGTGACCTTGACCTATTTTTATGAGGTCACCATGCCAGTAAAGTTAAAAGGCGATTTTGTAGTGGCAGGGTGTAGCTTGGACATCGATGGCAAAGAGAATTGAGCCTCCAGATCAAAATTGCACTTGATTACATAATACATAAAACTGATCTTGGTGATCTACTTTTTGGGTCACTGTGACCCAGTAATTATGGAGTTTGGGCCTTGTCCATGTTTATAGTTTTTTTTCAATAACTCAGAAGAAAGTTATTACTCGATTTGAACAAACAGACTATATATGGAAAGCTTGATGTAGGGTGCATATTTTTAACATAACAAATTTTTAATCGGAGTTGAAAGTCAAGGTCAAATGGCCAGTTTCAAAATAGGGGTCATCTCATGAATGTTCTGCACCCCACAATTTTTTAGATAGGCCCATATATAATGTTTAGGAGTTATAAAGTGTATAAAATCTTTGTCGACATCAATGTTGGTGGCGGCACCTATAGTGTTATGTAATTTACAGGTCAAAATTTGAAAATCTTGTGACCGCAATACGGTCCACAGTTTTCAAGTTAGCCCAATATAACTTTCAAGACTTATAGAGTGTATAAAAATATAGGTTTGTTTTGATTTTGGTGGCGCCACCTACAATATTATGCAATGTGGGGGTCAAAATATGAAAATCTTGTGAACACTTTAGCATCTTTAATTGTTGGCAGAACTTCACCAAATTTGTTGGGATTTTGGGAGAGGTCAAAGTCTTAAGTTGCTGATGATACCAGTGGTGCCACCTATAAACTTACGGACCTTATGAGCCAAAATGTCTTTTATGATATAAGATTCCATATCTGGAAAAGTAATTGGATTAGACCTGCTGAATTTATAGGATATAAAGACAATGTCCAAATCTAGAATTTGATATAATATCAATGACCTTGACCTATCTTTGGCTTTGATATTCTGTCCCAAGGTCACTGAGGACATAAAGTTAAGGACTGGCTCATTGTTGTCTTTGCACATGGAACAATATCCATCACAGGAATTGCCCAAATAAGCTATGATTACATGTGGAGTGAAGTGCCATCTGATGGACAAACAACACACTAAAATCACATCAGCTCTATATGTTCAGAAGCCACTTGAGGACTTGCAACTTTGGAATGAAGAGGTGCAATATAGCCAGGGTACCAGCAGAGCATTAGGCCCATGGGCCTCTTGTTTACATATATTGGGACACATTCATGTGCCAGTCCAACCCATAACCAACACAATGCCCATGTATATGTAAGAAATGAAGCTTTTCCCACCACTATTTCTGGAAGTAAATGCAAAACATTTAGTTTTTAGCTCTTCCGACCAAAGGTCGCTGAGCTTATACAATCACTCATGTCTGTCTGTCCGTTCATCCTTCCGTCCATCTGTCCATAAACTTTTTCCTTATGATTACAATACAGTCCACAGTTTTCAAGCTAGCCCCATACAGGTCAAAATGGTAAAATCTTGTGACCCTTCCAGTATGCTTAATATTTTATGGATCTTCATCAAATTTAGTGGGATTGTAGAAGTCAGAATTTCGGTTGCCTGTGATACAAGTGATGCCTCCTGTAATTTGACGGAAACTAAGAGTTAAATGTCTTGAAAGATTTGAAAGTTCCATATCTTGAAAAATAATTGAATTAGACATGCCAAATTATAGGATTAATATATGATGATGGGTTAATATAGGGCTTGCCCTTCTTCCCAATTGAATAATAAAATATGTTTAAACCAAATTATAGGATATCTAGATCATGGCCTATGCCAAGATGTTATGTAATGTCAGTGACCTTGACTTATTTCTGTGAGGTCAACAGACCAGTTAAGTTGGAAGAGGTGATATTTTTAGGTATTATAGACTTAATATAATTAGGTGGAGCTTCTGTGATTGGCCAAAGGCTGTCTGTCAAGCAATTACTATTTTGCAACCGTGCATGACCAGAAAATCAATAGTTACATGATGCTCACTCACTCCTCACCAGGCGGAGCTGTCACATTTACTTAATCAAGTCTGGAGTCTCAGTTTTTAATCAAATGAATTTGAAAATCCTGCAATGATTTCTAGTTAATTTTGCTGTGAAGTAAAGAAACGCCACCTAATTATAATAAGCCTATATCATAAAGTATATTTTATTGCATATGGTGCCATGTACTATTATTGCTCCCCGCTGACTGCTAATGTGCGATAGTCCATGGCACTACATGCAATATGTGTATAATGGTAGGGTGTAGCTTGGACATCAATAGCAAAGAGAATTGAGCCGGCAGGTCAAAATTTCACTTGAGTACATTGTATATAAAACTGTACTTAGTGACCTATTTTTGGGTCCCTATGATCCAGTGACTGTGTGACCTTGACCTATTTTTCAATGTCACTAAGCACTAAAGAAAAGAACATTTAATTTTCAATATCTTGATAAACAATCGGGGGAATGGTACCAAATGTACCACGAGTGTGTATCATGTGGAAGACTGATAGTCCCTAATATGGATGACCTTGATTAATTTTTCAAGTTTGTGGAAGGAATATATTTCAAGAAATGATTTTTTGGTGATGGTGGTCAGCAGAGCATTAGGCACATGGGCCTCTTGTTTGTGATTATATACAATGAATTTTTCTCTTTTATTTAATAATTACAAGCAAAATTAGGTACAAATGTAAATATAATATAAGAAATAAATAATTTATCGTTTCTGTTGGTGTTACAGACTTATGGCAGTGGGCATTAAGGCTGACATCAGACATGGCACACTGATGTGTTCCACGCTTTCGATGTCACCCTCAATGGCTGCTACCGTAAGCTCATATAATACCAACATAAACAACACTCATTTCTTAAGTATCAGCATATGCTACTGTCTCCCAACAGGAATTCTGTGGACAGTTTCGATCTATTATCACTAACACTTGTATGCTATCAGTCAACAGCTTTGTTGAGCACACACTCTGACCTGATCATGCCCACAGTACACCGACGGTAGCTGTGGGCTCAGTCATTAAGGGGTTAAAGGTAGGGGCTCAAGAAAGTATGATCCAATAGTAATAATTAAGGCGACACCGGAGTCCTTGTCTCTCTGGAGTGTCCACACCAGCTGCTTCCTGCTGCTGATGTATGCATGGTGGCAGCTCATAGTCATACGCCGCTATTATTGAAGGCAATCCCACAGGCTATGAAAATAAGAGCAGATAAATTACAACCTTGTCACTGCAAGGAGACTAACATTGTTGCAATTTGTTGCAAATATGTCGGGGGAAGATGGTCAGGTAAATTGGCTAAATATTCTCGGCCTGCAGACAGGCAGTAGCTCTTGGCCCTCCTTTGAATGCGTAAAAAAGGCCAACTCATTGACAGTGTCACCTGAGAATGCTCATTATGTGCCTGGGCAGCCTTTTTGTGACCAATCTTGCCCTTAATATAACTGTTTGGGTCCTGTGGGGTAGATGTGTTTTTCTCCCAGACAACACAGGAGGAAATACAGATGAGTATGCAGTGATGGAAGTGGCGGGGGATATGCATAAAGAGAAAAAATAAAATGAATCTTTATGAGCGTGCTGGTGAACCTTAGCAAGTGATAAATAATGGGATGTTAAGAAGGCAAGTCTAAGTGGCTGAGGGTTAGATGGTGGCAGTGGTGGGATGAACCCAAAGCATTGAAGTTGTAAATAATGGGATATTAAGAAGACATTAGTGTAAGTGGCTGTGGACTGGGGGGTAGTAGTGATGGGAAGTGTAGGTGACTGTGGGTTTGGTGGTGGCAGTGATGGGAAGTAATAGGTGACTGTGGGTTTGGTGGTGGCAGTGATGGGAAGTAATAGGTGACTGTGGGTTGGGTGGTGGCAGTGGTGAGAAATCTAGGTGGCAGTGGGTTGGGTGGTGGCAGTGCCGGGTAGTTGAAGTGGCAGTAGTGGGAAGTCCATGTGACTGTGGGTTAGGTGGTGGCAGTGGTGGGTAGTCTAAGCAGAGGGGTGGGAAGTCTAAGTGGCTGTGGGTTGGGTGATGGCATTTTTGGGAGTGTACGTGGCTATGGGTTGGGTGGTGGCAGTGGAGAGAAGTCTGTGTGCCTGTGTGTTAAGCGGTGGCAGTGGTGGGAAGTGTAAGTGGCCATGGGATGGGTGATGTCAGTAGTGGGAAGTCTAAGTGGCTGTGGGTTTGGTAGTGGCAATGGTGGGGTGAATCATTGAGCCTGTAGCAGTGAACTGAGGCAGATAGCAGATATACATTCATAAAAACTGTCCAACAGGACAGTCTAATTGGCTGATGGTGGCCTGAATGTCTGTATACAAGACAGGAGCATCTGGTTTTGTCTCTCTGGGAGTTGTCAGTGTGGACACATGTATAACTATGCTGACAACACAGTCCCGTGCCCCTGCCTGCATATACATTTGAAGAGATAAAGAATCCAGCTTACTGTCTCTGAGTTTAACCCTCAGATACCAAGTACTTCAGCACTCGCATGCAATTTATACCTCAGCTGACTTGTCAAGACCATCCTATAACCTTAGCTGACTTGTCAGTCAGCTAAGGTTATAAGATGGTCCTTCATTCATTGTCAGCACCCACCTGTCAACAATTCAAATTTTCAACTCTGCAAAAATCATCAGCTTGATCCAGTTTAGATTTGGTGGGGATGTACTTTGGGTGGATCTCTACCAACTTTATTCAAATGGTCACACTCCAATGATTTTTTATGGAATTTTTGGTTAATTTTTTCACCAAATGTTCAAAAATCTTCGCCGAAACCGCTCAACCAATTGCTTTGAAATTGCACAGGGGCACTTCTGGGTACTCCCAATTATAAAAGTAATCTGGACTCTCTGTAAAATTACAGAAGAAAATATTACGTATTATGAGCTTCTCAGATTTTTATGCTCATACAGATCCTTAGTTTCAGAGATATGGAATCATGAAATTTGACACTATGAACATATTTTTGACATCCATTTTTATGTTTAAACTTATGAATGGCATGTTTCCACAATTTTTTCAGAATACTTTTGTTTCAAACCTAAATATACGTTTGTATTATACAAGACAGAGACACAATTTATCATTCCCTGGCCACGAAGTGGGCAAGGGAATATGGTAATGGGCACCGCCGTTGTCCGTCCATCCTTCCGTCCAAAACAAATTTTGTCCGGCCCATATCTTCTACATTATTAATGCTACCTCTTTGAATTTTTTATGGTGGGTGGACCTTAGGTAGTAAATGTGCATAGGCATTGTTTTGTGTGGCTAATTACTTGCATTCATTAATTAAATAACAAAGTTCGTTAAGCAAGACAAATTTTGTCCGGGCCATATCTTCTAAACTATTAATGCTAGCCCTTTGAATTTTTTATGGTGGGTAGACCTTAGGTAGTAGGTGTGCATAGGCATTGTTTTGTGTGGCTAATTACTTCCATTAATTAATTAAATAAAAAAGTTCATTAAGCAAGCTCAAGCTACAATACAAATTTTGTCCGGGCCATATCTTCTAAATTATTAATCCTATCCCTTTGAATTTTTCATGGTGTGTAGACCTTAGGTAGTAGATGTGCATAGGCATTGTTTTGTGTGGCTAATTACTTTCATTAATTGATTAATTAAGGGATAGTTCAACATTATCATCATTTTTGAATTAGTACTTAGGGTACTAAATTTCATGACCCCCCTCCCTCCCCCCAAATTAGTACTTTAAAAATGATGATTTTCCCCCCAAATCAGCAAAATTGCACAAAACAGGCCAAAAATTGACCATCATTTTCTATATCCTGTGAAAGTGTACAGACCCACTTAACCCCCTCCCCCCTTGCGTACTGTAAGTACTAATTCAAAAATGATGAAAATGTTGAACCATCCCTAACAAAGTTCGTTAAACAAGCTCAAGGTTTGTCTGGGCCATATTTTCTAAACCATTAATACCAACCCTTTGAATTTTTTATGGCTAATAGACCTTAGGTAGTAGGTGTGCATAGGTATTGTTTTGCATGGCTAATTACTTTCATTGATTGATTAATTAATAAAGTTCATTAAGCAAGCTCAAGATCCAATACAATTTTGTGTGAAGCATAACTTTGCTACTGAAAGTGGTAGCCCTTTAAGATTTTCAGCGTTGGTAGACCAGAGGTAGGAGGTGTGCATAGGCAGAATTTTTTTTGACTAATTACTTTCCTTCATTAATATATTAATTAACAAAGTTCATTAAGCAAGCTCAAGATGCAATACATTTTGTCAGGAGTATAACTTTGCAATTATAAGTGGTAACCCTTTAAGATTTTCAGGGTTGGTAGACCAGAAGTAGGAGGTGTGCATAGGCATAAATTTATGTGGCTAATTACTTTCCTTTATTTGTTTATTAATAAACGAAGTTCATTAAGCAAGCTCAAGATCCCAATACAATTTTGTCTGGAGCATATCTTTGCAACTATGAGTGATAGGTCTTTGAGATTTGCAGGGTTGGTAGACCTGAGGTAGGAAGTGTGCACAGACATAAAGCTGCAACACTTTCACATAAGGAAAAAGTTGCTTGTGTTTCTTTTAAATTTCTTTTTCTTTTTTTTTTTTCAGATAACCAAGAACTCCAGGATCCTTTTCAAGTAAACTTGTTTCTTTCTCATTTCAGCCAACTTTATTTTAAGTCCTACATGTTAAGGAAGATGTGAATAGCAAACAAACCCCTTCTGCACTGGTTTACCCTCATAAGGAGGGGGGGGGGGGTTCAGTGGCTACTTGTTAAAAGGGGGACACATAATGCATTGAAAGGCTCTCTGTATTTATTTCCATATTGCCACCAACAGAAACCTCTTTCGCATTTTACCAGCTATAATATACCAATTTACATCATGTGTATTTACCACCATGATTACTGTGGGCTGGGGATATGGCTAGCATCAGTGGCTACTTGTTTATTTCTGTATTTGGTATTAGTTCATGTCCATACATGTACATTCTATAAATTCAAATGGGTTATCTTTACCAACTACAAGGTAAAGGCAGACAGTTGCAATCACAAAACACACGTCTGGCAAATTAAGGCTGTGAAACTTGCTTGATGGTTTGCCACTGATGACCTGTTTCTAGATTCCTTTGGCTGTTCAAGCCTTGAATTTCCAAAAGTTTGAATGGAACATAATGGTATTGATTTAATTGAGGTATATATCACTGTATATGTAGGTGTAGACATACATGTAGACATTGACTGGATTGGCTATATGTAGGTGTAGACATACATGTAGACATTGACTGGATTGGCTATATGTAGGTGTAGACATACATGTAGACATTGACTGGATTGGCTATATGTAGGTGTAGACATACATGTAGACGTTGACTGGATTGGCTATATGTAGGTGTAGACATACATGTAGACGTTGACTGGATTGGCTTTATGTAGGTGTAGACATACATGTAGACATTGACTGGATTGGCTATATGTAGGTGTAGACATACATGTAGACGTTGACTGGATTGGCTATATGTAGGTGTAGACATACATGTAGACATTGACTGGATTGGCTATATGTAGGTGTAGACATACATGTAGACGTTGACTGGATTGGCTATATGTAGGTGTAGACATACATGTAGACATTGACTGGATTCGCTATATGTAGGTGTAGACATACATGTAGACGTTGGCTGGATTGGCTATATGTAGGTGTAGACATACATGTAGACATTGACTGGATTGACTATATGTAGGTGTAGACATACATGTAGACATTGATTGGATTGGCTATGCAGTGTAGACAGATTGGATTGTGTCATTTTGGGGTTTTCAGAACTACATTTACATGGAAGGTGTGGTGCAGTTGCTGCTGTTTTGCATAAATATGCTTAAGGTCAACAGCCTCCCTTTGGGGATGGGCTTGGGGCTTGCCACCCCACCCCACCCCAAGGGAAGAAGTTGCCTCAGCTAACCTTCTCCAAAGGGGAGATGGGTTAATAACAAGGTGAAGCTGACTCAAGTCTTCCGCTGTATAGGCAGCCTCTTTTTGGATGTGTAGAAAGTTTCACTTTTATACTTTTATCATTTTAACCCTTACAGCGCTGATTTCAGACTGAGTCAACAGCTTTCCTTGGGACACTTTGTGTGCAATTCGCACAAAGTGTCCCAAGGAAAGCTGTTGACTAAGACTACTTTTTTTCTTTAGACTAGGCTTGCTGGTATTTGAGGCATCTTCATGAGGAATTTGAATCTTTGAATCATTGTATGTTCAACGGTAATGAGAAAATGACTATAGCCATGATTAGCACTTTAAGGGTTAACATAAATGTACTGACATTTCTGTCAGAAAACATTATGCAAAAGGACGTTGTTGTTGGGATTATACGTATACATTAGTGGATTAGTGAAAGTAGGTGATTAGTCAGTTTCGATCAAAATGTTGCCTGTTGAGGCTTTTTATGGAAACAGTTTATCAATCTCAGCATGATGCCTAAGACGTGTTTAACTGAGGAGAGTGCAAGTTGAGGTATATGCTTATGCTTGGATACAGTGGATCTGAGATGCTATCTGTTTATGTTACAAACTCAAACTCAAACTCAAAACTCATTTATTTTAGCCAATCAATACAATGACGATTTGGATCTGAGATGCTATCTGTTTATGTTACAAACTCAAACTCAAACTCAAAACTCATTTATTTTAGCCAATCAATACAATGACGATTTCAATATTGAGATATACATGTATGTACATAATGATAAAAAATTGATGTGGCAAGGGGACTCCTATTAAGACAAATACATGTCGCTCTCATATACTTAATTGATGATGATTTTAAGCTCTTAAGTGGGTGTTCAGAGATTATTGCTATTACCACTCTGTAAAAAATGAGATGTTATATATTTGCAAGAGCAATGCATTTTGTACTGTTTGATAGAAGGATCTTAACCCCACACATGGATTATAGCTTCTTGGTGCGCTCTGTGGGCTACAGAGTAGTCCCGCAGTTACTATGAATGTGCCATATTGAACAAATCAAGTTGCACTGTGGTGCTTAGTAAATTCATTTGAATTTTTGTATAATTATAATAGACTCAACTAGGCAACCATCTTATTGTGGGTCAACAGTTTTCCTTCAACCACTCTAGGACAGAAAAGCTGTTGACTTATATATATAGCATATATGTTATATTCTTTATAACAAAAAGAAGCACTTAATGACATTTACAATATGAGGCAATATTATTGCAGATAAGTTTTAATGGGAAAAAGTTGCCTGCTGCTACACTGATATCAGGTCCTCAGGGTTAACTCTGCCTATTTCATACATGTACATTTACCATGTAATTAGCTGAGTTTGGAGACCATCTAGCAGTTAGTGTATTATAATCATTCTGAAGGTATGTGATTGATCTTGATAATAACTGCTAGGCCTGAGATTTGAAGGATGCAAAATCAACATCAACGTATGGGAATGGAAATTGGCTGGGATGATTGTGGTACTCAGAAACTGGCGGTGATCAAGAACTTCGTAATGCATGGCAACTCCAGTTGAGGACATGAGGATGTTTACATACTGATGAAAATATACACATGGGACCTAACACTTTCCCCTAAAACTAGTCAGATATCAAATGCCATCTGCTTCAATGTTTTACACCTGATTTCATCATTATTGAGATGCATTTTGAATGAAAAATTTTTAGACAAAATTTTCCAAACTTTTGCTGTTGATGTTGGTTGGGCATCAGCTGGACCAGCTGATTCGTACCAAAGAAAGCTGCTGAATCAGTTTCTATCCGGGAAAGAAGGGGTTAAGTTAAGCCAGATCAGGAAATTAGGACATGTGGAGGAGTAATATCTAGCGAGATCCAGGCATTAGTTGTGCAATATTTTGCAGAGGGTTTAACTCATTCCATACCAGTCCCCGATTTTTCCGTATATGTACCTAAATTTAAGACGACAATTGCATATTTAAATTCTTCATGAAAAGAGCTTTCGCTCAAGTACCAACATGCCAAAAGTCTTAAGTCAGTGGTTCATGCACTGCCTGGGAAGTCATGCTGCAGCTGCCGCAAGGGCAGCTGCAGCATGACTTGCCAGGCAGTGCCAGAACCACTGACCAAGGCCTCTGACCATAGTATGGAATGAGTTAAGTGTTGAATTCCACATGGACAGAGCACAATGTAAGCAGTGAGTGTAGACCATGTTCATTGGGTCCCCTATCCACCCTCTCCTGCTACGATCATCCTAAAAGCAACTGGATGTAAATTGTCATGTGCTTTACTCTTTGAAATTAAATTTTGTGTTATTAGAAAACAGTTTTGCAGAGAAATGAGGTATGACCCCTCCTGCATGCAGCTCCCAGGTCAAGAGTTTTCCTTAGGGTGGGGTGGGTGCATTGTACCCCACCCATGCCAGTGAAAGTTGTTGACTCAGCCTCATTCTGACTAGGAAGGGTTTAACCCTTCTTCCTCCACTTTTAAGTGACTCAACAGCTGTTTTTGCCAATTACAAAGACACTGTTGACTTATGGTAGCACTTGATATGCAAATTTAAGTCTTTGGCTCCAGTAAAGTGGCAATTGACAGTAAACATATACAGCATGTGCCTTGTAATCTGCTGTGGGGATAATGTAAATGGCAGTCCATTGGGAACCTTGGGGCAACCTGCAATAGGCCATCAGGTGCACAAGGTTTGTGGACTACTGTTTGAACCAGGCATTATGTATTCATACACAAAGTACAAGGGTCCCCTTTGATGACATCACTGAGTATATATGGTTTGTTAACCAAAAATTCTGCTGAAAATTTTAACTGTATTTGAATTTTTAAAAAAAGTGCAAGTTTCTATTTTACAAAACAATTTCTGTATCTAACACAAGTCAAGTGTGCCAGAAAATTTATAAATACCTGCTGGATAGGGGTAGATTAACAACGTATAGTTATAACTTCAAACTCAATATGCAGTCATGTACAGCAGCGAAGGATAACAAAAACTACAATGATGCCCTATAGATGAACAGTATAAAATAACTGAGAGAAATGTAAGAATAATTCAGCACATGCATACACTGTATGCATGTAATACTTTTCATGTTGGGCGTCATGGCTACCTAAATTTATATATTCTTACCTCTGAAATTAGATATTTCAATTTTTTTTACAATTTTATGTTTGTGGTAAATACCAACAAAGAACAAAGACGCAGGACAGTATCTCGATCACTGCAACCAAAGTACACCAGTGGCTGCAATAAGTTTTAATCTGTAAGTAGCCAAATATTTAATATCATTTTGGTAACTGGTCTTCCAAGTGAAACATTGAAGCATAAGGCATATGGCATTACGCTGGTTATAAGCAGGAAAAGTTCGTCAGTATGCAGAAGATTGACAAGAAAGTGAGAAGCCATTTTTGCATGGAAAATTCTTCTCTCAAATACTTCTGGAAAATAAAATCCACAAGCAGTCTACGTGAGATTATCTCCTTGAAGAGAAAGCATTTTTTTCACAGAATTATGCCTGTTAATCAATCAACAAGCAGCCATCAAGATCAGCATGTCTCTGTGGGGAGAAGTCATTTTATTACCGGATTGATCTGTTATAAATCAATCTACAAATTGCCACTGAGATCACGTCTCCAGGGAGAAGCAAGTTTTTATGATGAGGTGTGTACAAGCATACATCAATTACTCTACAATTGTAGGGTGCCACTCTGTAAGCACATTATTTCTCAGCACAGCACACAAGGTAGAGGTTTACGGAACTGGTGCTTCAAACTTCACATCAGCTGTCACTGAAGTCACCCATAGTCTAGCTATTTTTTTTTCATTCAGCAGAAGCTGAAATTGAGATCCAGGAGGCAACGCTCAATTTTTTTTCTGTCTGTAGATTAACCAGGAGGGACTTATTCTATTGTATCAGCATGCAACTTTTTCCCATTAAAAATTACCAGACATGGTGCAGTGTCAAATACATTGTGTGCTTCTTTTTTCATAAATCATGTAGGCAGCTACATGTATACAGCCACTTTCACGATTAACTCAGATTTGCAGCATCTGTTACTTTTTTTTGTGGCAGCTAGTCTGTGGCACTTGATGGCAATTTGTGGCAGTCTGCAGCATTGACAGCAATCTGTAGAATGCTACAATTCGAGTTATTGCTAAAGATTACCAGTCACTGCCGTGGCTTCTTTGATAGTCGACACAATAAACTGGTGAAGAGTGGTTCAGGCAACAAGTGCCACAGATGGCTGCTTTGATCAGCATCTGTAACACAGTTAGAGGCAAAAGAATACCTGTTGATGGGGGCCCAGCGGGGCAGGCTTACAGTACAAGGCTTATAGTTCAAGGCTTGTAGTACAAGGCTTATAGTACAAGGCTTATAGTACAAGGATTATAGTACAAGGCTTGTAGTACAAGGCTTGTAGTACATGTTCAAGGCTTACAGTACAAGGCTTACAGTACAAGACTTATAGTACAAGGCTTATAGTACAATTAAGGCTTACAGTACAAGACTTATAGTACAAGACTTATAGTACAAGGCTTATAGCACAAGGCTTATAGTACAAGGCTTACAGTACAAGACTTATAGTACAAGGCTTATAGCACAAGGCTTATAGTACAAGGCTTACAGTACAAGACTTATAGTACAAGGCTTATAGTACAAGGCTTATAGCACAAGGCTTATGGTACAAGGTTTATAGTACAAGGCTTCTAGTGCAAGGCTCGTGGTACAAGGCTTGTGGTACAAGTCTCATAGTACAAGGCTTGTAGTACAAGGCTTGTAATACAATGCTTATAGTACAAGGCTTATAATAAGTATAGACCTATATCTTTTACATGGATTGCGAAGCAGGCCAAGCCTATATTAATCACTCTGCATGGTACAGATGGTGGCATATACTTCCTACCTACATGTTTGGTGGAGGAAACTGGCTTATAGTACAAGGCTTATAGTACTGACAAGGCTCAGAGTACAAGGCTCATAGTACAAGGCTCATAGTACAAGGCTCATGGTACAAGGCTCGTGGTACAAGGCTCATAGTACAAGGCTCATGGTACAAGGCTCGTGGTACAAGGCTCATAGTACAAGGCTCATGGTACAAGGCTCGTGGTACAAGGCTCATGGTACAAGGCTCATGGTACAAGGCTCGTGGTACAAGGCTTGTGGTACAAGTCTCGTGGTACAAGGCTTACAGTACAAGGCTTGTAGTACAAGGCTTATAGTACAAGGCTTGTAGTACAAGGCTTGTAGTACAAGGCTTATAGTACAAGGCTTGTAGTACAAGGCTTACAGTAAAAGGCTTACAGTACAAGGCTTATAGTACAAGCCTTTAGTATAAGGCTTATAGTACAAGACTTATAGTACAATACTTATAGTACATTGTACCCAGCCTTCATGGGCTGAGGGACAATGTACTGATGTTATGAAATTAATAACTCTTCATGCATTGTGGCCCCCACAGACATACTTTCTGGAAGAAGTGCCAGATTTTCATGTCAAAATAACTGTTAAAATGACAAGGTGTAACAGAACCAACAAGTTAGAAGTACATGTACATGTAGTAATAATAATGATACTACTACTACTGCTGCTGCTACTACCACTACTACTGTTAATAATAATAATAGTAATAATAATACAGGAACCCTTCTTCAGGGGACAGGGGGCTTGCTACTAATATAACTGTTGAGGACATTAGACAGCACAGAAAACACTAATATACCTCAACAGATGTACAGGTGACAAGTACAAACATTAGACATATATTTATAGCCAATGGCAGCTAAAAGAGATATTTAATTAATAAATTTGTACAAAATTGCAACTTTCTATGATGAAATTTATTATACCTCAATATCAAATAGTTATACTTTGAAGAAATTCTCATCATTGGAATCCTCTTTCCAAGATCGACAGTTTCAAACTACCTGTGCATGCATCCCAGCTAAGAATTACGCAAATTTTTTAAGTGTGTAGGCCGAATGATGTTGAAAACTACATGTATGTACATGTAGCCACTATAACTAACCAAGACTGAACACAGAAGAGCTGAGCAAAGGTATAATTATGCCAGTCTTTGTCTTGTATGTTTCATTGCAGCCATATATGGCACTCTGTTGAGCACAGTTATAGCATATACCACTGTTGATGTAAAGTGCCGACAGAAAGTATTGCTCCAAAACTCTGGGGGGTCACCAGTCGAGCCACTTGCAGGTACCACTTTTCAAACTGTAATAAACATTATAAGTCTGACACCATAACCAGCTTAGAGCCAATGGGGGCCACAGGTAGGTACAAGAAGCACACTGAGTAACTAACATCAAACTTCCTATCAGTGTTCTCTGCAGGAGTCCCTTGTACAATATGTACCCAAGGAGGACCATGCGCAGGGGCCACCAGAGGGGACGGGGCAAGACTCTCTGGCAGCACTGTATATGTATATAGAAAATCCAGTATGGGTGGCCCATTGAGGATAACGACAGGATCACGAGTTGTTGGATTTTCATGTTTTTGCGAGGCTGTGCGGAGGGAAAACATGAAAATCCAATGAGTGATCCCTATATTATCTCCAATGGGCCACCCGTACTGGATTTTCTTTCTCGTACATGTATGTCTAAAAAGGCAAATAAGTGCAGCAAATCGAAGTTCTATCAGAGAAACAGTTTGAAAACGACGCCATTTTAAAAGTGGGAGGAGTTGGTATTTTATTAAATGCACCATGGCCTCTCATTGGTTTTCTCTAATACTTGAAACCAATGAGTGACAAATCAAATGAAAGATTACAATTAAAACCTTATCCTTCATACCCATGTAGGATAACCCATTCAGGTTAAGCTTCAGACATAGGAGAAATCTCTCTCAGTCCTGCTTATTACCCTTCAGCCTTATGAGGCCGACAGGTATTGTCGTACCCGGCGCTCTCCGTCTGTCCGTCTGACCATCCGTCCGTCCCATGGTTTTACCACCATAACTTCAGAAATTTTTGAGACAGGACTTTCAAATTGCACATGATAGTACACTCCTGTATGTTCTACTTTGTGTGCAAGCAAAGGTGACCTGGACGTAATTCTCAAGGTCACACAGTGGTCACATGTGCTTAGTACTGTTACCGCTCTAACTATAGAATGCCTTCATCTAGCAATCTAAATCTTATACACAAGAAGCTTCATAGAGTGATCTAGAAGCCTATTGAAAATGGAGGTCATGGCTCTATATTTGACCTACTTTTTGAGGTCAAAGGTCAAGTGCACAATGGTGGTATTGGTATAAGTAAGGAAGTTTTTAAGTCAGTAACATGAAATTTAATACACACATGTACATGTATCACAACCAAAGAATGTGTCATGAATCAAAAGTAGGTCACTAGGTCAAGTATCTGGGTCACAGTGACCTATTCATTGAAATTTTGTTGACCACTATAACATCATAAATTTTTGAGACAGGACTTTCAAATTGCACATGATAGTACACTTCTATATGGCCTACTTTGTGTGCAAGCAAAGGTGACCTTGACGTAATTCTCAAGGTCACACAGTGGTCACATGTGCTTAGCAATGTTACCACTCTAACTATAGAATGCCTTCATCTAGCAATCTAAATCTTATACACAAGAAGCTTCATAGAGTGATCTAGAAGCCTATTGAAAATGGAGGTCATGGCTCTATATTTGACCTACTTTTTGAGGTCAAAGGTCAAGTGCACAATGGTGGTATTGGTATAAGTAAGGAAGTTTTTAAGTCAGTAACATGAAATTTAATACACACATGTACATGTATCACAACCAAAGAATGTGTCATGAATCAAAAGTAGGTCACTAGGTCAAGTATCTGGGTCACAGTGACCTATTCATTGAAATTTTGTTGACCACTATAACATCATAAATTTTTGAGACAGGACTTTCAAATTGCACATGATAGTACACTTCTATATGGCCTACTTTGTGTGCAAGCAAAGTTGACTTTGACTTAATTCTCAAGGTCACACAGTGGTTACATGTGCTAAGCAATGTTACCGTTCTAACTGTTGAAAGTCTGCATGTAGCAATCTAAATTTTACACACAAGAAGCTTCATAGAGTGATCTAGAAGCCTATTGAAAATGGAGATCATAGCTTTATGTTTGACGTACCTTTTGAGGTCAAAGGTCAAGTGCACAATAGTGGTATTGGTATAAGGAAAGAAGTTTTTAAGTCAGTGACATGAATTTTTATACACACGTGTATCACAACCAAAGAATGTGTCATGAATCAAAAGTAGGTCACTAGGTCAAGTATCTGGGTCACAGTGACCTATTCATTGAAATTTTGTTTACCCACTATAACTTCAGAAGCTTTTGAGACAGGACTTTCAAATTGCACATAATAGTACACCACTGCAAGCATAATTGACCTTGACCTAATTTTCAAGGTCACACATGGGTCACAAGTTTGCTGAGTGACGTGCATCTAGAAATCTAAATCTTAAAACAAAAGAGGCAACACAGGGTGATTTAGAAGGCTATTGAAAGTCAAGGTTATACCTCTATATTTGACCTAATGTTTTTGAGGTCAAAGGTCAAGTGTACAATAGTAGTATTTGTGTAGGTAACTGTACCTGATACTATGGGACACTATTCCTATTCACTTACAGCGATTGAAGGCGGCCGAAGGGTACTGCGTTCTTTGAACAGTATTTTTCTAGACATGTCATGACTCGTTCTTTTAAAGCTTGGGTATGTTTGGAGAACATGTTCACATGATGGTAACACTTATTTTTATAGAGTTTGGCAAGAGCAACATATTGTGACATGTTTATTAGATCTGCCCATATATACAGGTACCTCCTGATTGAATGATGCAGGTGTGCAGGCCAACATAGCACCGCACCTAATATGAATGTCCTGTACTGATGTGAGGCAGTTCAATTTGAGGTTTGGGTGTCCACCATCAATACCAACGTAGCTTATTACTAAGAGTGTGGACATTTACAGTTGAACAGATAAGCACTTTGGAGCTCACAGCTGCATGTTTATATACGAGTCCTTGTCTCAGTCACAATATATACAGTCCTTGGACAAAGAGTAATCTATTCAATCCTACTAGTATAAAGAAAAAAAAGAAACATTTTGCATGTAGCCTCTGTGAGTTACCGCCAAATGCAGCAGGTCTGATTTAATTGTGTTTTGTGGGTATGCTTTGAGTATATGTCACACACAGTGTGTATCAACGGACGCACTTGGCTCAATCTCCAAAGAATTAAATTGGTTCCTCTGTGAAAATCTCCTCTCAGAACAAGAATGGGTTGTCTTTGTATATGATACACAGGATTTGAAGACTATACATGTATGAAGCAATCTGGCCGTTCTCGGAAAGCAGAGGGACATGTAGCGAGGGGCAATTCGGTGTCCTCAGTATAATGTTTGTTATGTTGTAGCTGTTATGTAACAGACAAGTGGCCAAAATGGTTTCATCATGCATTTCATTGGGAGATGTTTTAATTAGAACAGTTAAGAGACATGGCCCGGGTCAATTACAACTCAATTTCCATTCTACAAGGCCCTGCATCCACACCAGGCAGTCTAACTGCACTATTACTGTGGAGTCATTAGATCTGCCCCGCAGGTTTTGCCATTACTGAGACAAAGAGGAACATTGAACATACATCATTCTCATTGTTGCGTGCACGTAAAATATGCAGAGATAATTCTATTGATGCATAAAACTGCAAAGAAATTTTCAAAGCGTGTCTGATTATGTAATAGTATAATGCGTCAAAGTCCTAAAATATTGATGCAGATTTAGCCCCCAATGGTCAGAGAGGAACGAGTTGATAATTTTCTTGGTGTTGTCAGTACCAAAGCTATCCCAAGGAAAGTTGTTGACGTGTTGTAATGTTATCTTAGTAGATTTCGTATAAAATTCTCATTCTAAATATCCGGATTGACAAAAACAATGCAATCAAATCACAGGATGATCTGTTTGGGGATCAATGTTGCGTGTCACCATAATTGCTATTACAATTAATGCATGTAATCATGTAATAACTGGCTACCCTTGTACCCAGAAGTTCCTACATGTGTCGTCTGGGTCAGCAGTTGGTTTTTTTCAGAATAGCATGTCTGCATGCTCTGTCTACCTGTTACCTGGTGACTGTCAATCTGAGGCACAATAAGGTTATGGTCGAGTCAGAGATTCAGTAGATGTGACAACTCTGACCTTCTGTGTTGATAGAACTGCTTTGTACTGGCCACGTCATGCAAGACGAGATTCTAGCATGAGGGCCTGAGAGATGTCTGTAGAGGGTGGATGTTTAGGATCTCAATTTTTCCAAAGCATGAGTTCTGTGGGTGAGTATATACCTGTCTACAACTAACACTAAAAGTGAATCTGAAGGAATTTTAGCATTTAGTCATGTTTCTATTTATACATGTAGTTGTTTTGGTCATGTTCTGTGTATTTCTGTTAATTGCCACTTAGTCACATGACCTGTCACTGATTGAGGGACATATAGGATTGGATATGTGAAGACAAGGTCATCATCTTCACACAAACTGTTTTTACCAATTAATAATAATGATGATTATAAAAATTTGATATTCCGTGTTGGGATCTTGCTGGAACCTGCCAGGGACTGACCCAGCAGACTGTGTATGTCGGGATCTCGCTGAAAACTATTTGAGCAAAAACCTCGATGTTGTCCATGGTGGTGGTCCTCTGTGATGCTAAACGTAAATGGTAGATCTCACTTGCAAGGTCTGAAGCTGCTTACGTGAATTTTACTCTTCCTACGATAACCTGAGGGCGACATTTTTATTTGAACATGGACTTGCAGTATTGAGCCAGTACTTTGATATATGTGCACAACAGTCTTCAACAAAGCTACCTTGACCAAATTGTAAAGGTCACAGGACTGCTTCATTGTGTACATTCAAGGTCAACTGAGCGCAGGAATGTCACAGTCCCCTTGTTTGTTTTACAATTTCTCACTCAAGTCACCCCAAAAATGCCAGCATAAAAGTTGCGTAATGTTTTACTGCTTCTGCCTAAATTTCCTGCTAACAGAAGATAGAAGACCTACCTGTCCTGATGACATGCCCAGTGAAGTCATCAACTTTCCTTTGGGTGGGACAGAGTTAGGTTGTTGACTAAGTCTTATTTTGGCCAAGAAGGGGTTAATACAAAGTTCCTTCACTTGAATTTTCATTCCTTTTCTTAAATGTCTGCCAACAATTGTAAGCATGGCATCTGGCTTCTGTTCCTGTTGTGTTGTTGATTTAGCATCTTTCAACCAAAACTTTAGGCCTCCTCTTCTTGCCATTTAATTGAGTCCTGGCTGAATGTTTTTTTTTTTTTTCACTGAGCATGTCATTTCAATACAATGAAAGCCAACTGTTCAAGTTTACAATATTGCCAAACTTTCCAGTCAGTCTTTGCATTTGGCGAAGGCCGATGGATGATTGTGGTATTACCAATAGAAACAGGCATGCTCCTAGTTAGCATTTGCACTTCAAGTGAAAAGCTCTCACACAAACGATCTTAAATTATACCCCCACCCCAAGTAAAGTGTTTGAAAGGGTGTGCTATTTACAACTTGGTTGTCTGTCCATAGCAGAATCCTGCTGCAAGAATGCTGGCCTTTCAAGAGGGGTAGTCTCTGGTGAGAGGGGCCTTATAAGTGGGGGACAACTGTATGTAAAATGTCCTATAAAATATTGACAAAAGTGAAGAGTTTCTAAGCTTGAATGGCCTCAGGATTCAACGAGATCGCAGAGTAGTAGACATACAGATTGCCAATAGCATGTTTGGTAGTCCAAGTGCTTGCGTGTTCACTCATTCAAGCAATTTTTCGCGCAAGTAATTTGCAAATGAGGCTCAGAGTTAATCACCTACTTTTTATTTGAGCATTGTCATGCTGTGCATCATTCATCTCTCAGTCCATCTGTCTATCCAACTACATGCATCTGGCCATCCATCGCTAAAAATATACCACTAAAAGAAGATATCATTCATCAAGGCTACATTTTATTATCATTACCATTATTATTATTATTTTCTTTTTGTACTCAAAGAACAGGTAAACTTTGTTGAGAGAAAAAAAAAACACAATTCAAAAGGAAAAAAAGAACGGTGAACGATGCGTGTAACTGAGTCTGTCATTCAATCAAAATGACCACCATTCACATATTTGTTCAGGGTCGGTTTGTTGACAAAAAGAAAGTGTTCCTCATAACGTTCAGTCCTGAACAAATTTGCATCGAGGCAGGCATCAGATATCTCACAGACTTTAGGTAACGAGCTGCATGTACAGCATAAAGTTAACCCTTAAAATGCTCATCACTGCTATAGTCGTTTCCTCATTACCGTTAAGCATACAATGGCTAAAAGATTCAAATTCCTCGTGAAGTTACCTTTCATTCAAATACCAGCAAGCCTTACTAGTTATAGCAAAAAGTAGTCTTAGTCAACAGCTTTCCTCGGGGCACTTTGCACACAGTGCGTGCAAAGTGCCCCGAGGAAAGCTGTTGACTCATGCATTCTTAAATCAGCACTTTAAGGGTTAATTATGAATAGTACAAAGTTTAAAGCTTTGTTGAAGTGTTTCCTGACCTACAACAAAAGACTAACAGAGTACAAAACCAACTCCAGACAGGGATCAAATTCTGTCAATATGGATGCAGAAGAGGAGAGGCCGGTCTTGTAATGTAGTACATGTAGGTGGTACAAGGCATAGCTGTGCACATAAAACACACCTCCCCCACCTTGGGATTGTCCCCAGTTTATCTCCAGTGGGTGACCCCTTGGTCTTGTAAGGCTCCTTGCCAATATTTCATGTTCATTATCGTCAGATGGAAGAGTGGACCTCGTTGATTCCCTGGGTACACGCCCAACAATTTATCTTTGGTACAACAGACAAAAGGTACAAGAGTTTGAAGTTTCAATTTGAGACACCCGTCCGTGGACTGTAACAATGTTACCACGTTATCTCAGAAACACAGGCTGTAGCTTTACCTCGTTTTTGTCAGAGACATACCTGAGGATAGACTCCTTCCTCTCATCATTTTTGGGGATTTTTATGTATTTTTGAAAGTATTTATTTCCAGGTCATCAGAGGGGCATCCATGGGGATGAGTCATTCCAATATCTCATGCAGAAATGACTGCAGCAACACCCCACCCCACCCCCCAGGGAATGTACCTTAATCAGGACAGACCAGAATCCTGTTGAAAACTGGGTGCCGGCATGTCATTGTTTAAAAAAATTTGTGGATTTTTAAGTTGATTTATTCAATACAGGGTCACTTTTGGTGCTTGACTGTTATTTTGGGTCTTGTTTTACAGACTGAACAGATCATATACATGAAATACTGTGCCAATGCTGCTACACGGCCAGTGGTTTTTGCATTGCTTCGTGAGGGACTAATTGCTCTGATCCTTAGCCAATCAGCTAACTGATAATATTGAATTTGGCTAAAGGAATGTGAAAATGGCTGAAATACTTTAAAATGAATAATTATTAAGGGGCCAAGACCAAATTTGTGCAAATTATGCCAATATAAAAGATTTTTGAAGTGTAAATGTCTCACTGCTGGTAGCTGCCTCATGGGCTGTATATTGACAAAATGCTGCTTGGGTTAAAGCTGTGCCGCTGTATGAAATAAATTCAAGAACAGAAATCGTGGCCAGCCGGGGTTAATCCATTCTTTGAATGCAATTTGTACAACAACAGACATCAGCATCATCAGAATGCAAAGTCTGTTGTCTGTCTGATAAAACATTCGACTGGCTCATAGATGTGACTTTTATGTATGTTATGTGTGTTCTCACAGTTTCCAAGTCCTTTTGCCAATTTCTCAATTCTGGTGCCACTGTCTTAAGCAAACCAAGGATTAAAGGTTCTCTGCAAGGGACCCTGAAAATGGAATACTGATGCCAAAGCACTGGACCGTGTGATTGAGAACAAATCGTCATTTTGGCTTATTCCGTCTGCCAGCTCTTCAATTTACCCTGAATATAGCAGGAATGCTGTCTCTATAGCTGCTGTATACAGTGGTATATTTAGTTGTATACAGTGGTATATATTGAGTTGTCTGTGGGCATTGTACTGACTTCACTTGATTCATGTTCAATGATAGAATGTTATAGAGCAAGTTCACGATGTTCCCCTTTACCCTTTCCCTGTGGGGCAACAGTACAACAGTGCATTTATACATAACCCTTTCCCTGCAGGCCAAGAGTATTTAACCCTGTCGTCACAGTGTAGGCAAGAGTATTTAACCCTTTCCCTGTGGGCCAAGAGTATTTATCCCGTTCCCTATAGGCTAAGACTATTTTACCCTGTCCCTGTAGGCCAAGAGTATTTAACCCTTTCCCTGTGGGGCCAAGAGTATTTCAGGCCATCCTTGTAGGCCAAGAGTATTTAACCCTGTCGTCACGGTGTAGGCAAGAGTATTTAACCCTTTCCCTGTGGGCCAAGAGTATTTATCCCGTTCCCTATAGGCAAAGACTATTTTACCCTGTCCCTGTAGGCCAAGAGTATTTAACCCTTTCCCTGTGGGCCGAGAGTATTTTAGCCCATCCCTGTAGGCCAAGAGTATTTAACCCTTTCCCTGTGGGCCGAGAGTATTTTAGCCCATCCCTGTAGGCCAAGAGTATTTAACCATTTCCCAATTGGCCAAGAGTATTAAACGCTTTCCCTGTGGGCTAAGAGTATTTAACCCTTTCCCTGTAGGCCTAGATTTAACCCTTTCCCTGTAGGCCAAGAGTATTTAACCATCTTACTGTGGGGGCTACAGTATATTTACCCTTTTATGAATCATTTTAGTGATTCCAGGTTCTAATCTTTCATGAACATACATTTCACATTGACATACCAACCTGCCAGGTTAGGTGAGGGTAGTTTCATCCAAAAGAGCAGTCTTGGTCAACAGCTTTCCTGGTCAGACCAGGTGAGCTGAGGAAAGTTGTTCACTCAATTAAAAAATTTTGGTACTTTAATGGTTGAGTAAGTTATGGGTGATTCTGAGAGATGACTGCATGTGTTCATTGTTGATGGGCTGAATTCTATATGTGTTCTCTGTCCAGGTATAGGCCCAGGTCAAGTGCTGCACGTAATGGTTTGATGGTGTTTTGACAGGTCTTAGTGCACATACAAGTGGCGAAAGCGTAGCAAAGCGGAGTGTTGCCACTTTTTGTGCACTAAGACCTGTCAAAACGCCATCAAACCTACTTAGAACGCAATAGCCAATAGCATCCTTTATAATTTACCCCTCCCATCTGAAATAGTATTACCACGTGCATGATATGAATGGGTGTTCCAGGTGAGTAAACCTGGAAGCACGCGAACGTCCTAGGTGAGTGAACCCTCAACACTTTGTGATTAGGCAGTCATGGACGCCAACACGGATTTTTCTCCCGGTTGCAAATTTGAATTAGAGCCACTTGACCATGTGCCAGAGGATTTACTAGCTATTGCCACACAAGACCTGTTTATTGAGCTTGAAACTACCAAAGTAGTAAGTGTAACTTCTCTTGTAAAAATTGGCAAACGCATCCAATTGTCTATCCTTGATTAATAATTTGACAACAAGTTCTAGTGGAAACCTGATGTTTTCCTTGACAGATTTATTAAATTGTTAATTGGTGATATCAATGAATTGATTGTTTATTTTCAGGCTTTTTCACTTGCTTGGGACACCCTTCGCACCTGGATATGGTGCAGTGTTTAACATATTCATTTCATTAAGTAGGTCATATAAACCTTGGTCTTCGTAGGTATAAACCACCCTTATACGTGGCTCCTGATTGGCTGATTTAACATCAATACCATTTATTGCGTTCTAATAGTATGTAGACACCAAGATTGATGTCTGTATAACAGTACTGATGTTTGTAAACAATGCTACTGTAGTTTTTGTGTTCAATTTAGTTTAATGTTTATGTGCCGAATGCTGATCCTTAAAAGATCAAAATTACATCATTATAAGGAGGTATTTGTAGACACAGGTAAGTTGTCATTCACTTTTGAAGGGATGTTCACTTGTTTTGCTAAAATTTATACAAATAAAAATTTCTGATCATCTTGACTCATCGATTGATGGCCATCGGTCTCAGGATTAATCTGATATGTTGTTTATGTAGTTGTTATAGAATCATGTCAATAGCATAGCAGAATAAAATAAACTTGTCTTTGATTAAAAGAAAAACTCTAAATGAAATGCAGGATGAAATTTTGAAAATAATGTGTTGTGTGGGAAACGTGAAGAGGTATACAAGTGTGATAACCTGATTAATGCCTCACAGAATAGAGGCAGGAGGAATATGTCGGTCCTGTACTTAATGTAGATAAGAGTGAAACCTCATTATAACGACTTTCAATTAAGCAACATATTCACTCAATGACCCAAGTTTTGGGGATAAAAAAAACTAATTTTCTTTATCATCTGATTCATTTATCTGACATTTATTTTCTTGCTCTGAAAGTTTTAATTTTTGTGATCGAGGGGTTGCACCAGATGCTTCTGAATCAACCTGCAGTCCCCTCAGATGATTCCATAGTGTACAGAGTTTGTGGAAGGCAGGGCAAACCTTAGAACATCAATGTAGGCCTACGTGCTTGCACATTGCTAAATGTTTATTCACACGTGGCTGATTATTCAGGCACAAAAATGATTGATTTAGATGCCCTACCAATAATCACTTAAAGCTGCAATATCAAAATGTGGGACACTAGCTTCACTTCAGTGATCGTTTCTCACATAAATATCACAATATTAGATTTGTTCAAGTGCCATCCTGGACAAGAGTATGAGGACAGATATAATCTTTCAATGGAAAACATTAATTCAGGACATAAATCGCTATTTCAAGTGTAAAAGGTAAGATCCACACGGCTAATCAATGCTCATTCAAGGACAGGTGCATGGCTTGGGGTCATGCTTAGGCATGTGATAGATCGAAAAATTGTCACCCATCCTCAAGGGTACTGATGGTGCCACATTGATTGTGACACCCAGCTGATAACCAATCAGATAACCCATTCTTGCTTGAGGTGCAAGAATATCAGTTGTCTAACACTTTTTAGGGGACCAGATGGTATCAGTATAATCAGTTTTTACTGTAGTTATTTTCTGTAGAATCTTAGACCTAAAAATTGATGTTCAAAATGACTCATTCTCAACTGACCAAATTACATTTGAATATTTCCAAAAGATACAAATGTCTCCTGTTTACAAACACAAGTAGGAATGGAATTTAGTAACTGAGCCTGAAGGTCTGTGGCATTTAGTCACTTACTCTGGAGGTCCTCAGCATTTAGTCACTTACTCTGGAGGTCCTCAGCATTTAGTCACTTGCCCTGTATTCCTTAGCATTTAGTCACTTGCCCTGTATTCCTTAGCATTTAGTCACTTGTCCTGTATTCCTTAGCATTTAGTCACTTGCCCTGGGGTCCTTTGCATTTAGTCTCGCCCTGAGGTCCTTAGCATTTAGTCACTTGCCCTGGGGTCCTTTGCATTTAGTCACTTGCCGTGGAGGTCCTTTGCATTTAGTCACTTGCCCTGAGGTACTTAGCTTTTAGTCACTTGCCCTGGGGTCTGGAGGTCCTCAGCATTTAGTCACTTGCCCTGGGGTCCTTTGCATTCAGTCACTTTCCCTGGAAACCCTCAGCATTTAGTTACTTGCCCCGGGGTCCTCAGCATTTAGTCACCTGCCCTGGAGGTCCTTAGCATTTAGCCTTTGCATTTACTCACTTGCCCTAGAGGTTCTTAGTATTTAGTCACTTGCCCTAAAGTTCCTTAGCATTTAGTCACTTGCCCTAGAGGCTTGCCCTGAGGTCCTTTGCATTTAGTCACTTGCCCTGGGGTCCTTTGCATTTAATCATTTGCCCTAGAGGTTCTTAGTATTTAGTCACTTGCCCTTTAGGTCCTTAGCATTTAGTCACTTACCCTTGTGGTTCTCACCATGTCCCATCATGTTCGACCTGTTTTACCATATGTATGCTCATGGTCAACACTTTTTGTAATCATGCATTTTTGTGAGCACGTAAAAACATGCGCGTTTGTCAACAGATGATTGTTTAACTTAGGACTAAGTGTGTATTCTTGCTTATTAAGCAGATGTCATAAATCCATGAAAAAATAAATAAAATATTGAAATACATGTATAGTGATTTTAAAATACAGGTAAATGTGTGAAATTCAAAAATTGAAAATTTATTCACAATAAATGTACAGTGAAAGTAAATCTTGAATATTGAGAGCAGGAATAGGGTCTAAAATACTGTTTTTACTTTTGGAACACAGACCCCCCCCCCATGATAGTGAGTCAACAATTAACTTTCCTTGGCATGGGTTGGACACTGTAAGCATGGATAAGTAGCTAATAGATTAATACAAAGTTGCAAGTACAGTTTTGTAGTCAACAGTCTGCATACAGAACCCATTATGTAGACTTGTATATCACTGAGGTTATCCCAGTTCAGTTTAACAATTTTTGAACTGGCTGAAAGGGCACCTGGCTACAAAATCAACTTGCGGGACGGTGATTTGACGTGCCATAGGATATTGGGCAAGTGCCAAGTTCAAACCTTGACAATATTCTAGAAATAATACTAATCCAACAATTGTTGAAGAGTGTGAATATCGGATAGTATATTTGGGTCTCCATGGGCTTAAATCCAAATATGTCTAACCAGAATAATTATGTTTGAGTTCATATATTTGTTGTGTTTGATAAGTCTGTGTAGATTGCCTGTTCATCTTGAAGTAATGCTTGTCTTTTTTTCAAATTCCAAGATTTTATCTCTGGTGAAACTATTGGAAAATGTTGGTAGAATTATACCTTAATAAACAGACAATTTCCATCCAGACAATTGCCAAGTCTTCTTATCAATAAAGAAGACACTATGCAAATTGTCCCAAATCCAGTCTGCAGTGATATTAATGTCAAAGTCAATCGGGTGAAAAACTAAGCAGATCATACTGTTATATTAATTCTTTCTAGAAACGATGAGTTACAATGTTCTTTCTTTGCCAACAAACAGGTCATTATTTGGTTTGGGGCTTCTTTCTTTTCTTCTGAAAAGATTTTAGGCTCTAAAACACATCAGTATTGGATGAACTCGGAGGCTTCTAATTGGCAGAGGTCCATGAAATATTCATTCTGGGGTCGGGCGAGGCAGTTCTATCTTCTTTTGTAGAAACGGACGGGAAAATTGACGCCAACTGCTCGTTAGCCTGTAACCTCAGACCACTTACTCTTTGTCCCTTGTATTGAGTCAAATTACTTGGCTTTAGAATTCCCTTTGTCGGAGAAAATCAAGCCATACAAAGTATGATAAAACCCAGCTGTTTTTTGAGATTTTTTTTAACTCTGAGGGATTTGATGTATTGGTATGCAACTTTTATCCCTTTAGAAGTTACCAGCAAGCCTGTGATGTTACTAACGTTATCTACCTCTTTGGTTTCCTTTAGTCAAAAACCTTCCTGACACAATGTGGCAGGAGTGTGTTGAGGAAAGTTGTTGACATGGTCTAGAGGGGGGTAACTACATGCTCCAGTTTGTGGTCAAATGTTGTTTGCTACAATGTCTCTGATTAATTTCAACAGCAATGAATATATTAATGCATGTAAAAACTGCTATGTTTATCGTAATTTCCTTTACTGTATAGATTCAGGGTGAGGGGTGGGTTGGCCAAGAAGTTAAGTTGTGGTTTCCAGTGGCGTGTCATGCAGGCAATGGAAACCAATGATGGTAGGGTTGTCATTCAGGCAATCGTAACTGCTAATGGTAGGACTATTATATTGGTACTTCAAGCAAATTTCTTTTAAAAGGAATTTGAAAATAGAATTGTCATAAACTGTGAAAAACGCACAAGCAACCTGTCTGTTAGTTTTATGAGGGATATATGACTTTGGCCTTGTGAGGGTGAGTGAATAGATCTGTCAACATTTCTGACACTGCACCATATGTGGTCCTTAATGGGGGTAAGTTGCATGCAAATACATCAGCATGAGGCCTTTGGGAGTAAATTGGAGGATGATAAAGATACTACTTTGTAGTGCAGTAAAAGTGATCACATTTACACCATTTTTTTCTCTCTAGATGCCTATTCTTACAGTTCTCTTTCTTTGGAGAACAGGATCTTGATATTTTATGCATGAAGCCAGGACAATGCAATGTTTTATTGAGTGCATCAGAGTAGCAACGTTCCACATAGTCTACAGATTATGCCCTTCATTCAAGGCCAAAATGTGGAGTTTATAACTTTGACATAGGTCCTCATGGATATGCATTTGGTATTGTCCTGAAGTCATCAGAAAATATAGTGATATTAACCCTTTCCCCCTTGAATTAGGACTGAGTCAACAGCTTTCCTTGGCAAGGGTTGGACACTTAGTGCCCAACCCATGCCAAGGAAAGCTGTTGACCTGGGGCATGTTGTTTTGACAAGTCTCATCTTCACTTCTCAGTCAAATTGTTTTTCATTGCTGTTGAAATCAGTTGAAAACGCTGAAGCAGACGACATTTGACCACCAGGCGGTTTTTGCCGGTTTAAGGGGGGAAGGGTTAAGTGTTTCAAACAGTTATACAGGTAATCTACGCGTACATTTATGCGGGTAACCTACATGTACATTTATACAGGTAACCTACATGTACATGTATACAGGTAACCTACATGTACATTTATACAGGTAACCTACATGTACCTTTATACAGGTAACCTACATGTGCATTTGTACCTTTATCTACATGTACAGTACAGGTAATCTACATGTACATTTGTACTGGTATCTACATGTACATGTACAGTTCAAGGTAATCTACATGTACAGTTATTCTTTTATATATGTGCATATGTTATACACATTCAGTTATCCAGATAATCTACATGTATGATGAATTAATCAGAATATGTTTCAAATCTTTGTTAGCCCTTTAAAAGTGTTATTTCAATGGCTTCCAAGCTCATAATTGTGCAGTACAGTTGTGTCTCTGGCAGGGTTGAGGTGACCACTTCAGCTACATATTCCTACACCTGGCATCAGTATCAGATTTAATTTGCCCCATATTTTCATCTCATTCAAAAAAAATTGGATGTGATTTTCATATGTTTGTATGCTTAAATTTCTTTCTGTTGTAAATTTCTCTTCTTGCTGGGCCATGGCGTTCATTGCTAATGTCATGTAATCCAGGGTAAATAAAAGAGCTACATGTATGTGTGTGTGTGTGTGTGTGTGTGTGTGTGTGCGTGTGTGCGTGCATGCGTGCGTGCATGCATGATGCATGTATGTATGTATGTATGTATGTATGCATGCATGTATGTGTGCATGATATAAACTGCTATAATTTGTCTTTTTCAATTCTTCATATAAATGTGGACCATCATATACTATTAATTTTTTAGCTCAGCTGACTTATCAGCTGAGCTTATAGGATAGGTCTGCAACTGTCATCCATCCATCATCCATACCTCTGTTCATCTGTCTGTCCATCCATCTGTCATCTGTCCACAATTGCATTTTTGACTTCTCCAAAACTGTTGACCAGATCCACCAAGTTTTTTCAAATGGTCATGTTCCAGTGATCTTTAGGTTTTTGGGGTTCATTTTTTGGCAAAATATTTAAAAAAATAAAAAACACTCAGCCAATTGCTTCAAAATTGTGTAGGGACACTTCTAGGGACCCCCTAGACCTGAATTTGCTCGACAGGTGGTGTTGCAATTGAAAAAATTATTTTTTTTTTTTTGCATTTTGGCTATATTTGATTTCTTCTCCAAAATCATCACTCCATCAGATTGTTCTGAAACTTGGTAAAAATGTACCTTGTGGAGGGGTCAAACAAAGGTGTTCACTAGGTGGTGTTACTTTGGATACCCGATTTTCAGCAAATTTTTCAATTTGGACACTTGTAAGTTAATGTATGCATTCTTGACTTCAATGTAAGTCCATGCAGATTGCAATGGTAATATCACAATTTCCACTGCTCCAAAACCATCAGCCAGACTCCATTTCAGACTTGTGAATGTATCTTGGGTGGGTCTCCACCAAGGTTTTCCAAATGGTTTTGCTCTAGTGATTTAAAAATTTTTCTTTACAATTTCTTCGAGTGTTTTGGTAAAATCTTAGAAAATATCTGAAACCCTTTGGCCATTGCTTTGAAATTGTTTAGGAGCACTTCTGGTGACCCCCAAGACTTTAATTTTTCTAGAAGATGGCACTGCAATTCTAGAAATGTACCTGGATTCAATCTCCACAAAATTTACTCACTACATGGTACATGTACTGCTCACAGAGGCCACAGGACCACTTAAGTCTGTGTATGCAAATTAGGTCAGCTGAGCACAGGACTGCTACAGCTAGTCTTCTTTTCTTTCCAAATTTTCATATAAATAGTGACCAAAGTGTAATTTATAAACTCCTGTATTTTAACTCTTTATTTTCATAACTGCAAAAACAAAAAACAAAAAAAAAACAAACAAACAAACAAACAAACAAAAACAAACAAAAAAAAAAAAACAAAACAAAAACAAAAGCAAAAAAAACAAAAAAACACCCCCCCACCACATGTTCCTAAGTGTTGTTGAAATGTAAAATCCAAGTGGCATTGTCCTTTGTGTTCAGTATATATTATGCTATTTGAATGCTGACCCGGACTCTTCTCCACAGGGAGTGACTTACATTATGTAAATCTAAATGTCACTAACTTGTGATTTTTGTCCCCACATTTATCAGCTGTGCCAATGAAAATATAAAGGTTTTTTTGTTTTTTTTTTACAACATGTTACACCAGTCAAGACCAGACTAGTGGAAATCTGGTGCGCTGTAAGTCCATACAATTGATGAACATCTCCACAGGAAGCCGTGCAATGATCCAAACGTGAAAGGCAAAAGGGCTGACGGTGTGTGACTGTGGTTTATTGATGACAGTTCGACCATCAGGTGTCTACCATTGGCTCTTTGGTGCTTCGCCAGACGCTATAGACACAAAGCACAGTTATCGTCAACTCACACAGACCACAGGCTGATTCCATTCTGTAGAAGGATGTGTCTGTGTCATTCACGAAATAACGGCACCACATCAGTGTCATGCCAATAAGCTGTCTGTCTTGAAGTGCAGCATCAGACTGTCTGAGGCAATGAGTTGTCGTAGATTCCATTGACTTTAAACAGTGCATTAAATGAGTCAGTTGCAAAGACGCTGCAGGTAAGTCGGTTAATGTACATGTATATAGCTAGCGCATAGTTCGATCAGGTGTACGACTTGTCAATATGCATGTCAATGCTATCAAAGGAAAACGGCATAACCCTCCATCAGTGACAATAGAGACATACGCCACTGTATCAATTATACTCACCAATAGAAAGCACAAATTGGTTTGTTGAAGTTGCAAAAGTTGTACTAAGCCCTGCAGTACTACTCACAGCTAAAATCATGCTCACCTAAATTATCAGTGATTGCAGCCTTAAATTCCTCATAAAAGCAACCTGACAATCAAACACCAGCACACCTGTCTTTCTGAGACAAAAAAATGATGCAGGTCAACAGCTTTCCTACATCTGAAGCACAATGAGGAAAGCTATTGACCCTTTAGGTGCCAATCATGGCTTTAGTCGTTTTCTCATTACTGTTAAACATATAATGGTTGAAAGATTCAAATTCCTCATGAAGATACCTTTCATTCAAATGCCAGCATTTTGTCTAAAGCAAAAAGTAGTTTTAGTCAACAGCTTTCCTCGGGGCACTTTGCGCTGTTGACTCGATCATAAATCAGTCACTTTAAGGGTTAACTCAGTCACCAAGAAGGGTTAATTGGACCTTACATATATCTAGAAGTAAAGGGTTGACTAGATGAAAATATTTGTTAGTTGACAGGATACGTTTTCATTTTTTGACTAAAATCAGTGTGCTGTGGATGAACTATCATTCCAGATGGATATTCCTTGTAAACTGACCTTTAATTCAAGTACAAAGAGGCCTATATAGTTACAGTGACCATAATAATGTGCTCCAGGTCAACAGCTTACCTTGGCACGGATCTTGGCCTCAGTACCTGCCCCTTTCATTGGCACCAGGGCAAGGCAATTGTTCTAAACACCCCTTCCAGAGATTAATATTGAGTCTAGAATTTCCCGTTAAATGTGATGCATGCTTAGTATCAACTCGGGCACTTCTCACTATCAGTTTATAGAGCCTTTAAGGAAAAATATCCAAGCAGACAGCATTTGTAATCTGATTTAAAGAGAAAGGATGCCAAGCTGTGGGTTCTAAACTGTGCAGGTAGATGTGGGTGTTAATGTACTCTACAGTATTGACGTGTTGGGTGGATTAGCACTCAATTGCCATTTAATTTGTGGTAGTGGGGCTGCAGTTTACAGCAGGAAGTCACATGCGCCGAAACATGTTCTGAGTAGTTACCCACTAAATACCCTCTAATTTATTTCGGCTAATACAGCCTATGTCAAAATTCTACAGAAGAACGTGCACAATATGGACAATAGTAATTCCATACGTATATATATATAGGTTAGACAGTGACAGATTACCTTATGTAGAGTAAAGAGTTTGGACTGCGGAATAGGGTAATGACTACAAGGAAGCGGTCCTGGACAAAAAGACACAAATAGTGCACAGGGCTTGATATGTCTGATAGGAAGAGTGCCCTGATACACACCTCTTTGAAACATAGACCTACACAGGGAGACAGAATGGCTGGATGTATCTCATATAGATAACAATGGTACCAGTATGTCACATGGATAACGGTTGTACCTGTATCTCATAGATCACAGTAGTACTTGTGTCTCATACATTACAGAAGCACCTATATCTCATAGCTAGATTACGGTAGTACCTGTATCTCATAGTGAGATAACAGAAGTACCTGTATCTCATAGCTAGATTACAGTAGAACCTGTATCTCATAGGTAGATTACAGTAGAATCTCTGTCTCATAGCTAGATTCCAGAAGAACCTGTATCTCATAGCTAGATTACAGTAGAACCTGTGTCTCATAGCTAGATTACAGTAGAACCTGTGTCTCATAGCTAGATTACAGTAGAACCTGTATCCCATAGCTAGATTACAGTAGAACCTGTGTCTCATAGCTAGATTACAGTACTACCTGTATCTCATAGTTAGATTGCAATACAGTGGTCCCTCCTTTGAAAGACCACTCCTTTGGGAGACCACCTCCTTTGAGAGACCACAGTTGTCAGGTCTTTCTGGAGTACTTTTCATGTTATTTATACCTCCTTCGAGGGACCACCTGCTTTATGTGACTGCCTTTTGGGTGGCACTAGGGGCGGTCTCTCAAAGCAGGGACTACTGTAGTACCTTATCTCATATCTAGATTACAATAGTACCTGTATCTCATAGCTAGATTACAGTAGTGCCTGTATCTCATTGCCAGATTACAGAAGTACAAGAACCTGTATCTCCTAGCTAGATCAGAATAGTACCCGTATCTCATAGGTCGATTACAATAGTACCTGTATATCATAGATTACTATACCCCTCTCTCATACATTAAAGTAGTACCTGTATCTCATATGGATTAGAGTATTACCTGTATCTTATGGAATACTACAACATAAAAATGAATAATACTTTTCAAGAAAAGGAATTCATCATTAACTCTTTAGTGTCAAGCTGTGACTGGTTTAACAGCTTTCTTAGGTATGTCTTAGGCACATTAAAGTGCCCCATGGAAACCTGTTTACCCAGTCCATTTTTGTGCTCTGCAATGGTTTTTGCAACTGGACGTATATGTATATGTATGCTGGTACGGGAATGAAAGGTTGGCCTACAAAATACATGGATCTTATAATGTCAATTCAGAGCACCCCAGCGTTGGTCCAAAATGGGCAATGACAGAGATATATAAAGCTTAGCAGTACAGTTGCTCAGCGAAGAATTCATTTGGTGGAAAATTCACATCAGATAAAAAAAGGTGCCCTGCTGAAAACATATTCATGTCATCTGTGTGATAGCCATGCACATAAAACTTGGACACAAGTTTTAAGTGGAAGCATGTTTAATTTCCTTCTGATCTTCACTTGATGTGGCCACGCTTTATTTGAGGACATGTATGTGAGTGTTAGTTGATCTAAAAAGGCCATTAAGTGAGAGCAAATACGCGAAGGCTGGGCACTCGACTGACCACAAACCTGTTAACTAGTCATTGGCAGGAAGAGGAAATAACCATTAACCTGTTAACCAGTCATTGGCAGGAACAGGAATAACTATTAACCCTTGCCCCCCTTGGAGAAAACATTTTAAATGAGAATTGTGGTTCAGACCTATACATGTATCAGAACAGCTTGCCCTTAATTTACATTATACATGTACGTATAGGTCAACACTTTTTTGGGCACAGGTTGACCTGTCACCAAGGAAAACTGCTGGCTCAATCTTACTCCAAGGAGGATTAAGGGTTTTGTTACTGTCTTATTCTAAGGGGCGAAGGGGTTAAGTCACTGTCTTCCAAGGAGGAACAGTTTCAGTGACTGCCTTATTGTAAGGAAGAAAGGGTTAAGCTACTATTCTATTGGAAGGGGGAAAAGGCTTTAGTCACTTTACATGTCTTATCCCTGTTAATGAAACACTCACAGGGAGAGTTCCAGTTTCAGTTTCAGTTTCAGTTTTACAGTCCTTTCTGCTTGGTGAGAGCTTTCTGCCTGTAGTTCTTCTCACTGTTGCGATATATTTCAAGCTGAGCCTCTGTTATTAGATTTATTCCAGTTCTTCATCAGGATGTGGTTAAAAAAAAACCATCAGCCATAATTTGCCTTTCCTACATCTGACAGCCCAGTGATTCCTAGCTTAATCAACAGCATCTCTGTCTGCAGATGTAGAGAATGTGGTCAGCCACACATGTAGATGTAGAATTATATACAGGTAGACCATGATTGTTAGGGGTGTTTGTGGGAAAAAAAGACATGCTTTGAAATGGGAAAATGTCCAAAATGGAAAGAGGAACATGGTGCTGTGGACAGACTTTATGCCACATTAACACATGGTCTGCCTATGTCATTGCACAGAGTCGTACTTTTATTAATGTATAGCTTTGCATGTTCTTCATGGTGGGGTCATCTTCGGCAAAAAACTACCCATGACTGTCAGCCAATCAGACTGCAATGGTCTTAACTCATTCCATACTATGGTCACTGGTCTTGGTCAGTGGTTCTGGCACTGCCTGGCAAGTCATGCTGCCCTTGCGGTAGCTGCAGCGTGACTTGCCAGGCAGTGCTAGAACCACTGACGTAAGACTATAGGCATGTTGGTACTTGAATGAAAGCTCTTTTCATGAAGAATTTAAATGTGCAATTGTCATCTGAAATCTATGCACATGTACGGAAAAAATCAGGGACTGGAATGGAATGAGTTAACACTGGTGTATGTGTGTAGTCATGCAATGATGCCTTTTGATGTATTTGTGGGAGCCATAAAAGGCGCTCTTTGAGTTCAGAGTTTTTAAGTTAGATATCATCTTTAAAAAAACTGGTAAGAGTATTTTCAAACAAAAAAAAACCCCCATTTACTGGGCCCATACAAGATAATAATTGAAATATATCCGCTGGTAATTCAGAAGTCTCTCCTATAATTGCCTATTTTGATGCTCAGCTGATTTGTCAAGTGAACTTATCATATGTCTCGTCTGGCACCCAGATTCCACATTTTGAAGTTCTCAAAAACTGCTTACTGAATCAAACTTAGCAGAGATGCACATTTAGTGGTTCTTTATCAAGGATGTTTAAAAGATCACATTGGAACAGTAAGTTTTGAATTTTTAATGAACACCTTGCACGATTTCTTAGGAGTGACCTTGACCTCACTCCCAAGGTCACAGGGCAACTAAAATCAATTTGAATTAGTCCTGTATTGTCCTATTACAAAACTTCATGTCAGTGTACCTTGCATGCACAGACCAGTGATCCTCAACATATTGATGATAGTTTCGGCTATGCATGTGTGTGTGTGGAAAATAACATGGACCATCCCCATTTTGAGCTTAACCCTTTCTCCCCTTAAATTAAAACTGAGTCAATAGCTTTCCTTGGAGTAGACTGGGTGCTTAAAGTATGCCAAGGAAAGCTGTTGACCTGGGACATGTTATCTTGATAGGTCTCATCTACAATTCTCATATATTTTTCAAAAATGTAAAAGTGGACAACATTTGACCGTCAGTCAGTTTTGGTCAGTTGGGGGGAAGGGTAAATGTCATTGCAATAAAAAGTATGATCATCTTTAAAGCATTGGCTCATAATATGATACTTCGTATATAGTGCACATATATATATACATACACCTGTGCGTGTATATATATATATATATATATATATATATATATATATATATATATATATATATATATATAGATATATACTCAGTTGTGGATTAGATTGTCACAGTTTCCAAGTCTACAGGGCCACTTTAGTCTATACAAGCAAGGTAAGCTGCGCACAGGACTCCCATGGTCCTCTTGTTTTTTCTAGTCTTCTTTTTTTAAATTTGTTTCTTTCTAACTTGATGCCCTGGAATTGAGAGGATCATTGAGGGGTCCACTGCCGTATCTCAGATTGCAATGGTCCCAACAGAGTTCTATGCAGTCTCCACTGCTGTAATTGCATCCATGGCACATTCTTAACTTCTGCACTAGTTGTAATGAATAGACGACTGTAGGGTCCAATTTGATGTTCATATATGACCATGGCTGCCGTTTTGGAATTAAAACTATTGTCTCATTAAGATGACAAAGGGAATCGTACACCCGATCAGTGAAACATTTTGCATGGCTGGAGCTGATAAATGGATTTGGCTGTGATAAACAGGACACTGTTGTGTGGTCATCTAGTCCAGAAGATCTCATCTAAATACCGACCAGTTTCATTCTGTGGAGACTGCCATACATTTTAGTGAACTTAAGTGGCCCTTTGGAGGCAGCACAGGAGCAATTACTCCTTGTTGGGTGGGACCTTGGTGTCCATTGTTTTACTGGGTGATCTCCCCCTGTGGCCAGCTAGCACTTGGGAGGAGTGTTCAGGCCAATGTGGCACCTGGTGCATGTATGGTGGCCCTCACAGGGGCACAGACTCAGTCTCCCTTGTCAGCAGATGTTTCATGGCATATAGTTTTATGGAGTTAGTTATGCCTGTATAGTTTCAATGTTGACACGTAATGGGAATTGGCCGATAGATTGTATATCCATGGGAGTTAACTGGAGTTTATGTATTCACATGCATTTGAAAATGGCATTTAAGTCCAGCTGCAATACCTCAATTGCTAAAGGGCACCACTGGCCAGAATGGGTCACCTGACATTTTGTGACCAATCACAAAGGGGCACAACTGGTCATAAAAGATCACCTGACATTTCCTGACCAATCAGATAGCGGGAGGTGTCAGGACCCTCTGGACTATAGTGGTAATCCCTATTTAAATCTTCAAGATTTATCTGATCGAAATGCAATGTTTTTCATTATCTAATCTTCCAACACTCACAATGCCCATTTGCAGCACTCTGACTCATAACTGTACCTACTATAAAATTAATATCATTTTAACATTGTGGTCATGAACACTTAAGGAAAACTGTTTAAAGGCATTTTCTGTGGAATACACTAGTGTTTCTTTCAGAAATGCACATAAACGAGTATCTCTGGCATACTCATGACCACAATGTAGATGAAGTCAATTCACGAGTATAGTGTTGTAATTACATTTACATTAAGTTCCCAAGTATTTTATATCCACAATTTTGAATAAATATTCTGATAGCAAGGTTTATAACCATAAAATGCCTTGTTTTCAGAGGGAGCAGGAAGGAAGTTGTGCATTAATTAGGCAGGGATATGGTATGAATATGTGCAATATTTCTTACAAACTCCAAACAAAATTTTGATAGATTCAAATCAAATTTAGCAAAAATAGGTTAACAAATGACATTTTCTTTCACAGGTGTGTTGGGGCATTTTAAGTGGGATAATAATGAGGATGGTTTGGGATTGGAGTAGAACTTGGGTGTTCACTGTCACTGCATCCGAAATGTTGATAGAACAAACAAAATTTAAGGAAAATGGGAAAGTAGACGACATCCATGTTTGTACATCCAGCTGCTGTTGGACATTTTCAGAAGGAAAGGGTTAAACTGGCTTGGGACAGGAATTGGAGGGCTTCAGTACATATTATGTGTGGATTCATATTATCTGGTTACTTTGTTGTAAGCTGACTGATCAAAGATGACTGCTTGAATAAAGCATTTTTTGTCACCTGTTAATCTGAAGTAAATTGACAAAGGTCTATTGGCAGGGCTCTAATTTTCCAGGAGGTAAATATTTTTGTTCTTCTGTTTAGTTTTTTCTTTTTCTTTTTCTTTCTTTTTTTTTTGTTTTGTTATTGTTTTTGTTTGGGGGGATTTTTTTTTCTTGTGTGCATCTTCTATTTTTGTATCTTAAAATAACTCAACTTTCTCACTCGAATTGTCCAAAAGTTCCTGGATAAAAATTGTTGTTCATTTAAATATTCTTGACTTCCAGTTTCATAGAAAACATTTCTGCTGAACATTACACGTGACACCTGTCATGTGTGTCCTCTCAGTCAATAAGCTCCTGGGTATGGGTTTGGAACAGTGCACCCAAACTGCACAAGGGGAAGCTATTGATGTTAACAGTGTCATTCTGACCAGGAAAGGGTTAAACATGTGACATGGTATGATGTATAAGGGTGAAAACATTCATATCTACAGGACCACTGCTGCAGGACTGGATCGCCTGGATTTTTCAGTTTATGTTTCAACCTTGTATTCACCAAAACAATTTGGTACAAAACTATGAACCATATATAGTCAAATGGTTCATTGAATTTTCACTATAAAGTCCTTGAATTTGACTATCTGGCCTTGTTAAATATGTTTAATAAAACCACTGATTCAGAAATATTTCCAGTTCCATTGCAGGCATGTCCATGTCTGGACATATAGATTAACCCTCAGTGTCCAATTGTGTGGACATATAGATTAACCGTCAGTGTCTATGTGTGGACATATAGCTGGGCCATCAGTGTCCATGTGTGGACATATACATGTACACGTAGATTAACCCTCAGTGTCCATGTGTGGACATACAGATTAACCCTTGGTGCTAATTTTCAGACCAAGTCAACAGTTTTGCTCTGTACACTTGCATGCAACATGTGCACAGCAAAACTGTTGACCCAGGTAGGCCATTGATATCGAAAACTGTTGACCCAGCTGGGCCATTTATATAAAAAACTGTTGACCCATCTGGGCCATTTATATTGAAAACTGTTGACCCAGCTAGGCCATTTATATTGAAAACTGTTGACCCAGCTAGGCCATTTATATTGGAAACTGTTGACCCAGCTAAGCCATATATATTGGAAACTGTTGACCCAGCTGGGCCATTTATGTTGCCTGGAACCATTGGATTTAGACTAGGCGTGGTGGTACTCAAAGGAGATGTCTTTTTACAAGGAATTTGAAGGTGGAATCATCTCTATAATTTGGATAAGTAATTAATAATATGCTGTGACTGGCACACAAAATCAACAGGGAGAGGCTCCCATAAAACAAACATGATACAGTGGTTCCCCTGTTATAGCTAGGCCACCCCTGGTGTGCCAGAAATGAGGCCATAAATGGGGTGGCTTCCTGTGAGGGGGGATATAAAGTGAAAATGCCATACTGCTGCATGTGGCAATAGCCTCTGCAGAGGAGGTGGTCTTTCATCATTGACATGGGTCATAAGAGGGGTACCTGAGCAGTGGTACCTGCAAAGAAAGACCACCTTTCACTTGAGACCATGTCTTTTTAAGGCTGCATTTACAGACAAATGCATATATTTCTTTGTTAATTTTCCTTTGTCTTCAGCCCCCTTTAGTATAAGACCACAGTTTGCTGGCAGTATAGTGGTCTTAGGTAGCAGGTGCCACTATATGGACAACCTAAGGGTTCAATAACTGAAGGTAATGGTAGGGTTAATAACGGAGAGTACTTTTTTTCCAGGCAGCTTGACTTGATGCCTGCTTGATGCACATTGGTAGTTAAGTGGCTGTCAAGAGTAGGTCACTCCATGGCAGCTGTGTGGAGTGGCTGTGTGAGAGGCCGATCAATTGTGCCTCTGCTCAGCTGCCAAAGCTCCATGCAGCCACTTGTAGCTTTCTCCATCAAGCTGTAAAGTGGAAACAGGCCACAGATTTTGTCATAATTACTGCGTTCCGCCCTTTCAGCAGCCAAAATTACAATTAGCATGTACAGGTAATAAGCCTTTAAACCTTTAACCCTAAAACCGGCTGGTGGTCAAATGTCGTCTGCTTCAGTGTTTCCAACTAATTTCAACAGTTATGAAAAACATTTTGACTGACAATTGTAGATGAGACCTATTAAGGTCAGATGCTGGCCCAGGTCAACAGCTTTCCTTGATATGGGTTGGGCACTAAGTTGACTTGGTAAATTCAAGGGGGAAAAGAGTTAAAGTATAATCCAAATTTGGATATTGTAGGTAAATGTAGAATATTTTGGTCTGATTTTGGTTTATTTAGATGCCAAGGAGGTAGGGAACCTGTATTAGAACAGAAGTTAGCTCTCTTTAGGAGAAAAATGACATTACAAATTGTCTCTTTCATAAAGAGATTTGGACCAATTAACTGCAGTATGATGTCCATGCAGTCATTCATGTCACAAATGGTGACTTTTTCATGTCAACTTTTGATGCCAGAGGTGCTTCAGTTTGGGTGACCATGCAGTGATGGCATGAATGGAGGGTTCCTGAGTGACCAATGATGGCCTAAATGAAGCCTAAATGAAGGATCTCTGGGTGACAATTAAGTGATGGCATAAATGAAGGATCTGTGGTTTACAAGTGATGGTGTAAATGAAAGATCCCTGGGTGATAAGTGATGGCATAAATGAAGGATCCCTGGGTGACAAGCGATGGTATAAATGAATGATCCCTGGGTGACAAGTTATGGTATAAATGAATGATCCCTGGGTGACAAGTTATGGTATAAATGAATGATCCCTGGGTGACGAGTTATGGTATAAATGAATGATCCCTGGGTGATAAGTGATGGCATAAATGAAAGATCCCTGGGTGACAAGTGATGGTATAAATGAAGGATCCCTGGGTGACCAGTTATGGTATAAATGAAGGATCCCATGGTGACAAATGATGGTATAAATGAAGGATCCCTGGGTGACAAGTGATGGTATAAATGAATGATCCCTGGGTGACAAGTGATGGTATAAATGACGGCTCCTTGGGCCCCCCGTTAACTCTTTCTTCTGCAAATTATCCAAAAGTGGCCAGACACAAAGGGTTGTTCGTTGATGTTTTTGCTTGAACCTATCATCATAGAAAAATGTTTGGCATTTGGCTCACATCACCCAAACCATGTGCAGAGGGAAGCTGTTGACAGTCTAATTAAATGAGCTGTAAAGGTTTAACACATGGTCAATATGGCAGTGTGTCAGTAATTAACTTCCCTGTACTTACACTTGCTTGTTTTGCTCCAAGCTTGGCCACAAAACAATTTAAGCAGACTTTCTCGTTTCTGCTGATTAATTGCTTCTCCTTGTAATTTCATTTGCTTTTTTTGCCTATTGGTGTAGATAGTCATGCCTAAATTGCTCTCCATGGCTTAGTTCTGTATTAATTCACCCCATTCAGTGCCTGCACAGGCTCTCCTGAAAATAAACTAGGCAACAAAAGTAACTCTCCACCTTATCCGGAATCTGTATTTTACATGTTTTTTCTATGTATCGCCAAAATTCTTGTTGGAAGGTCTGACAACATCTTGCCCAATGTACCTGTGATTTTCATAAGAATTGGTGACCGTGCTTGGCTGCATTTGCACTGGATGCATGTCAGAGTTGAAATGGAGAGTTTGCAAAATGGATGAGCACTGGGCAGTGAGGCTGTGTGCGGCTTTCCTGTCCTTGTTAATACCCATCTCAAAAGAATCGTTTTTTTTTTTTTTTTTTTTAAATTTTATTTCATGGCATAAATGTGTGTATAACATCGGTGGTTATATTGTTTATTAGTGTTGGTAATTGAGAAATCAATGAATATGGTCAAGTGATTATGTGATGAAGACATTTGTCACCATGTTGCCATAATTTTCAAGACACTGTGTTACGCTCAAGCTGTGATAATAGCCGTGATTATGCAAGCTTATGTCAAGTGTGACCTTGTTGAGTGAAGCATGTCTTCCTTTCTATATTAAAATCCAAATTAAGTGATAAGTTAATAAGAGATCATCTTTAAATCTGCTTCTGTTATCCTGTGTTCACACAGAAGCACATTGAGAGTTAACAGTGCTATCCAATGACATTTTTTCAAATTCTCCATCTCGACTCCGATTTGTACCGAGTGTAAATTCAGCCAAGCATGGGTGCCAATGTTTTTAAAAATCACAGATAAGGTGGACGAGATGTTATGTTCCACATATCAACAGAAATTTTGGAGTTTTATCTAAAAACATACATATACAGATTCCAAAAAGGTGCAGAGTTACTTTTGTTGCCTAATTTATATTCCAGCCAATTGGTGTCCAGCTTTGCCACTGTAGCTGTGCATGGTTCCATGGGTAATTTTGATACAATGTAAACAATAAATGTTAAGGCCTTAAACATTATACAACTTTTCTGCATGTGTATGGTGCCAATTTCTCATTATATACTAAGATAGCAATAAAATGGTAAAGGTCTCGGTTGATGGTTGTTGAAGTGCCTTGAAAATCATGCTCTGGCTAGGCAAGTCTGCTTCAGCTTGCCAAGTCATGCCCTAGCTAGCCACATTATGCTTTAGCAAACCAAGTCATACATATTCCATGTAACCAGGTCATGCTCCAGCTAGCTAAGTCATGCTTCAGCTAGCCAAGTTATGCTTCAGTTAACCAGGTCATGCTCCAGCTGCACGCAGTGAAGTCATAGTCCAGCTAGCCAAGTCATGCTTCAACAAGCCAAGTCATGCTTCAGCTAGCCAAGTCATGCTTCGGCTAGCCAGGCCATGCTCCAGCTTGCTAAATTATGCTCTAATTGCAAGAAAATTTGAAAAGAAAATGAATTTTGTCATGTTTCTACAAGAAACTTTTCCCCAGGCTTACAGATATGAATATGTGGCATCATTGTGGATGGGGAAGCCTCTTATTCCTGATCAATTTGTGATCAGAGATACCTGGATTCAGTGTACAGTTTGTGCAGGTATTGACGTTGCTGTGGTCTTTATAAACATCATTCAAACGTAGTGTAGGTAAACATAGTAATTTCACATTTGGTCACATAAAAGGGCGATAAATGTCATCAGTCAACATAACGGATGTCATTGACTTTTGCTTTTAAAAGGATGAAAGTTGATGAAAATGTTTGATTGTGCAGGACGATAATTTCCTGGTTGCTTTATGGTTTCCAGGGAGCACAGACCCTGCACATATCAAGTTACTTCAAAGACTAAGAATGACGTTCAGATACATGTATTGATCATCCAAAACTGATGACTGTGGATAATGTAGTGTTGTATGGAATGCAAAAGCTACAGTGTATACTGAAAAACACATTAATGTGGTATATACTACCTAGGCATGTGCCTTGATGAGTGGTTTTTGTGTAGCGTATCAAATGGCATGACCTGCCAGGCAATGCAAAAACCACTGATTTTAGACCAGGCATGTTGGCACTGGAGTAAAAGTCCTTGAAAAATATTGAGCATGCAATCCTTCATCTTGATGATAGTTAATAAATGGAAGAATCAGAAAATGACCAGCAGGAGTTAAACTCTTGCAAGGTACATGAGTGAAGTAGGCTACGGTCTGTGCCTTCATGCTACAACTGTTATGTCTGTCTGTAACATATAATATCAGAATTATCCATACTCCTCCTCCTCACTCCTCCTCCTCCTCTCTTCCCTCTCCTTCCTCTCTCTCCTCCCTCCTACTTCTCTCCTCTAGACTCCTCCTCCTTCCCTCCTCGCCTCCCTCCTCCTCCTCCTCCTCTCTCCGTACTCTCTCTACCTCATACTCATCTCCTTTCCTTTCCTCCTCCTCCTCTCCTTCTCTCTTCTCCTCATTCTCCTCTCCTCTTTCCTGCTCCTGCTCCTTTTGCTGCTCCTCCTCATTCTGTTCTCTTCTTTTTCCTTCTACTCCTCTTCTTTTCCTTTTTCTTCCATCTTCCATACAAATCACTATAAGTGTCATATGATTATTCTAGAACAGGTTGATGAAAGTTGATCAAACTTGGACAGATTATGCTTCCAACTTGAGGCTACAGGATACATTGTGACACAGGTTCACAAACCATCCAAGCATACACAGAATCCTCATAGACGTGCTGGAAAGTGTATATTTTGTGAAAGCTGATAAGCTGAGGACCCTGTATTTTGTAGTCAACAGTATGCAGAATTTTTGTGTTTATAAACCAGTTATATAAAATTGTCTTCTCAATTTCACAGAAAATTTACATCTTTTTATTCATGACTCAATTTCAAAAGTTATTTTGGAGATACTGAGTGAAGGTGCGCATCTTCAAAAAAGGGTCTCACTTTTTTCTTTTCTTTCTTTTTCTCATCTTTCTGGAGTGATGAACCTTTGAAGTTGTGAATATGGCTTCTTCTTCAAACATCAGAGGTCTTGGCATTTAAATGGCTGTACCAAGAAATCTCAAAAACAGTTTTTTAAGTCGCAATAATAATGATGAGATTGCAGCAAATTTCAAATCCTTAAGAGCAAAACTGAGAAGGTAGTCGTGAGCAAAGTTTATGCATTGTCCCTATGTTGATGTTGAAAAAAAGGCCATTCAAATGAAATGCCACCTTCAGTGAGTTTTGCACTGTTGACATGTGACCCCTATAACTGATCCAGAGTATCACTTACCAGTTGAGCATTCTGACTGGTCTCTCATTTCAAACTTAAAGGTAAATGCTTTTTTTTTTTCTTTTGCCAAAGCTGACTTAGCTAGACCCTGTCTAATCTGCCTGTCACACATTTGGGTGCAGCTTCTCTACTGTACACTGATTGGTTGAAAGGAATTGTGATTGACAGCTCATCACTATTAATAAATGGGGCCTGATAGGAGGCCAAGGCAGAGACTGTTGATCACACTGGCAGCTGACTTGCTGAAGTATAACTGAGACCTTCATGGACAGAGCACAGAGGAATGGGCAATGCCAACCAGAAACCATGCCGAACAACTGAGACAGAGAGTCTCATCTTTCCCCAGAATTCACTCATTGCATTCACACTTCAGATAATTTGAAAGTTGCACATGAAAGCTTAATATATTTAGCTCAGCTGACTTGCCAGTCAGCTAAGGTTATGTGGTGGTTAGGCATCTGCCGTCCATCATCTGTTGGTGTCCACAATTCACACTTCTCTGAAACCCTCAGCCAGATTCACTTCAAACTTGGTGGCAATGTAACCAAAGTTGCTCAAACAAGGCCATATTTTCTGGTAAAATCATATTTTAGGTTGAAGATAGTATGACCTTTATCTCCTTTCCAAAGTCACAGGGTCCATTTCAAATTATTTGCTTCCTATGTTTTTAACTCAAAGAGGATGAAAGTGGACCAGGGGATGATAAGACCCTAATGTAGATTGCAGATGAGTGATCTTGACCTCATTGGTTTACAGAAAGTAATACACATTTCAAGGAAAATGTGTAGGCAGTAAGCCAGCTGAAAATCTTAGCCTGACAAGACAATTACATGATTAAAACCACAGCCAAGATTGGAATGATCAGAGACACCTGTTTTAACGGTCACCTGTCATGCCAGACTGCATATTAACCCTTAAAGTGCTAATCGCTGCTATAGTTGTTTTCTCATTACCGTTAAACACATAATGGTTCAAAGATTCAAATTCCTCATAAAATAAGATAGCTTTCATTAAAATACCAGCAAGCCTAGTCTAAAGCAAAAAGTAGTCTTAGTCAACAGCTTTCCTTGGGACTCTTTGCGTGCATTGCACACGAAGTGTCCCGAGGAAAGCTGTTGACTCAATCTTAAATCAGCGCTTTAAGGATCAAGACCACTCTGTCATGACTCCAGATCCTGTTGTTCTTATAAAGTTCAGCAGTTATTCAAGACCACCTGCAGTGTAAGACAACTTTTCCTTTGCTTTAGGGGCTGACTTGAAGAGCAATTACTACATGTATTTATATGTACAAAATTATTGGCTCTCCTCAACAGTTCCTGTGTCTGTTTAGTGTGTCTAAAATATTAAGTCTGCACTGCAAAACAAGTCTCCTGTACATTGTCTCACCCCAACGAAATGCCCACTGGAGCAATGTCTTGATGCAACTCATACATGAAAGATATCATTTATATCTCAAGGGAGAGAAAGATGGTAATCTTTGGTAGAACTGGACGTAGGAATAAGTTGATCTCCTGCGTTGCGGGGATATATTATTCCCTAATGATACTCATGTACCTCCAGCAAAGAGCATTTCCATGTTTCTGGCTGTGTGATTGTAGTGAAGTATTCCCGATCTTGCATACTTATGTCTGTCTTCATTTCTGTCTCATTCTTCAACTTTCATGAGCGGGTTGTATATAGCATCATATTTGGGTACTTTAGTCCATATCTTGGCTACTCAAACTATAACCACTGAAATTTCTGCAATAAGTTAACCCGATTTCTGCTTTCAGTGGATTGAACTGACATAGTAAAACCTATGATTTGAGATCATCTTTACATCAGGCGTTTATAAAACTCACTTCTAGTTATGTCTTTGAGCTCAGCTGAATTGTCAGTCAGCTGGGTATTTGTGATCACTTTCTGTCTGTCATCTTGCAGTCTTTCATCTGTCTGTTCACAAAAAATACCTTCAACTTTTCCTTAAAAAGTGTTCGTCAGATCATCTTGTCATCATTCATGTGGAATATGTCAAAAATCATCCTTTATGAAACTGCCTGGCCAATTGCTTTGGTTGATGAAACAGAATTCTTTCTTTTACGCAAATGGAAAATTGTTGGCTACAAACAAGCCTGCCAACAGGAAAAGAACAAAAACAAAACAACAAGCAACTTGCCCTTTGACGTGGATAAGAGGCATGGAAGTGATCTCACTCTGTACTCACTGGGTATATGTCCTTGGTCAGTGGTTTTTGCATTGCCTTTCAGACGATCAGCGTCGCCTGCCCTCACACCTCAAGCAGTTCCCCCTTGAATTAAGACTCAGGCAGCAACTTCTCTCTGGTTGGGCAGTAAGCAGCTGACATACAGCATTCTATCATAATAGATCTTATCTGAGGAAAGCTGTTGACCTAGAGTATATTAACATAATAGGTCTTATCTAAGGAAAGCTTTCACCTAAGGCATGTTATCATAATAGTTGTTATCTAAGGAAAGCTGTTGATGTAGGGCATGCTGTCATGATATGTCTTATCTGAGGAAAGCTGTTGACCTGGGGCATGCAATCTTAATAGGTCTTTCTAAGTAGAGCTGTTGACCCAGGGCATGCAATCCTAATAGATCTTATCTTAGGAAAGCTGTTGAACTAGGGCATGCCACAGTAATAGATCTTATATTATGAAAGCTGTTGACCTAAGGTATTCTATCATAGTAAATTTTATCTAAGAAGAGGTGTTGACCTACGGCATGCTATAATAGATCTTATCTAAGTAGATCTCTAGACCTAAGGTATTCTATCATAATAAGTCTTATCTGAGGAGAACAGCTGACCTAGGACATTGTATCATAATAGATCTTATCTAAGGAAATCTGTTAACCTATCACAGGAGAGCTGTTGACCTAGGGCATGCTATTATAATAGATTTTATCTAGAGACAGCAGTTGACCTAGGGCATTATGTCACAATAGACCTTATCTAAGTAGATCTGTTGACCTAGGGCATGCTGTCATAATAGATCTTATCTAATGAAAGCTGTTGACCTAGGGCATGCTATTATAATGAATCTTATCTAAAGAGAGCTTTTGAGCAAGGGCATTTTATCATAATAGATCTTATCTAAGGAAAGCTGTTAACCTGAGGCATACTGTCATAAGTCTTGTCAAAGGAAGGCTGTCGACCTAAGGCATTTTATCATAATAGATCCTTTCTAAAGAAAGCTGTTGACCTATACCATGCTTTCATAATACGTCTTATCTGAGTAAAGCTGTTGACCCAGGGTATGCAATCTTAATAGGTCTTAAGTAAGGAAAGCTGTTGTCTTAGGGCATGCAATTTTAAGAGGTCTTAGCTAGGGAAAGTTGTTGACCCAGGGCATGCTAAGTATATATATATATATATATGTCACTATAGGTCTTACATGTATCTACAGTTCTCGCAATGTGTCAACCCATGAAAATGAAAGCTATTGACCTGGAACATGCTACCATTATAGGTCTTCTTTACAATTCTTACTAAATATTTTCTGTTGACAAGAAATTTAGTAAAAAGATGCAGGTGACAACAATTTACATGTGGGCATTTTGAGCAGAGTCAGAAAGTCAGTCTGAGTCAAAGTGTCAGAGTCATAGAGTTACAGTGTCAGAGTTATAGAGTCACAGGGTCAGAGTTATAGAGTCACAGTGTCAGAGTTATAGAGTCACAGTGTCAGAGTTATAGAGTCACAGGGTCAGAGTTATAGAGTCACAGTGTCAGAGTGTCAGAGACAGAGTGAGAATACTTTCATTTGACATTTGCAGGAAAATATGGAAAATTATGGTGGCTCAATTGTGCCAACCAAAAGTTTTATTTTTAGCTCGTCATTACGAGATAAAAACTTGTAACTATGAAATAAAATCTCCTAATTACGAGATACATATCTCGTAATTACGAGATAAAATCTCTTAATTATGAGATAAAATCTCTTAAATCCGATATAAAATCTCGTAATTACGAGTTTTTATCTCATAATTACAAGTTAAAATCTCGTAATTATGAGTTTTTATGATAAAAAAACCCCCAAAACTTTTGGTTGGCACCATTGAGCAACCATAGAAAAGGTATCACAAACAATTGGAATGTAGTAAAATTCGAAGTTCATTTTCAGATGTGCTATTTGTGTATATGATAATGTCAGGATGACCCCAGCTAAGGACAGTTAATCTGCTATCACTGGGGCCACCTAAGACAGAAAACAGACTAAATTTACATCTTGCAAAGAAATTCTAAAAATTAAAACACAAGATTCGTAGTCAACAATTAGCAGTACAAAAACTATAAACTACAAAATGCTTTCTGCTGTTACTTACAAAACAATGTGGCATGGTACAAACATCTTGATACTGTTGGAGAAAATATTTTAGAGTAATTCAAAAAATCAGAATATTAGTGTGTATATATATCTTGTCTGTGACACAAGAAGGAAGGACCTTAAGTATAAGGAGGGGGTGTAATATCTGATACATTGTTCTGAAGAAGTTTTGGTGGGCTTAGGGAGAGGCATGTTTTGTCTACCTGTAGTATTGTATGAGTGGGTGTATAAATGGATTAAAAAATTATTATAAAAATCGGATGGTTATTGATTTTGGATATATCTGAAATTAAACTTAATGGCTGTCTTTGGAAAATATGATGTACCTTCAGAATATTTAGCTTTTTGAACAATGGGTCAGTATGTCCGTGAGCTTAACGTTTTTCAGAGCAAATAAGATGGACGACTTTTTTCCTGTACGAACAGCTGAAGACTGGGTCAGCCACTTCACGCTTCATTTGTTGTTCCCAGCCCCTGCCAGAAACAACTGTTGACCTCGGCATGCATGATATACATCAAAAAGAAAATCCACCACCTTCTACAATGTTCCCATGGAAACCAAGTCAACTTTAGCCGATGAAAATGGAAATGCACGTGAGCTTAACGCATATGCTCTGTGACGGCCGGCTGCCTGTCAGGGCTGAAAAAGGGCATTTCTTTGGCTGAGTGCATGTCACGTCCTGTCATCTGGTGGGCAATGTTGCCACTTTGTAGAGTTTCATGGGTTGCCCTATGATGGTTTCACTTTACAGACAGCTTCTTGTAATCTGTTGATGACCTAACTGACAATTGTAGGAATCTTAAAAGCACATTATGAGCAATTTGTTTCAGATGTTACCAACAGGGTCGTGATCCAAAGAAAGCCATTTTACCTCCTTTCCCTCTGCACTGGCCATAATTGACTGGTGGTCAAATGTCGTCTGCTTCAGTGGCTTTGATTAATTTTGACAGTAATGAAAAATTAGTTGAAAGAGAATCGTAAATGATTGCTATCAGAGCAGATTGCCGCAGGAAACATGTTTCCTTGCTATGCGTTAGACAGTGGCTACCTTGGCACCCAATCCATGTCAAGAAAGTTGTTGACTCAGTCCTAATCTAAGAGGGCACTTTAACACTTTCACTGCTAAGTTACACATAAGTCAAAAGCCACAATACACTTTAGTGCACCCAAAGTGCCCCCAGGGAAGATGTTGAGCTAATTAAGTCATACTTTTCTGCTCTGGAACTGCAAGGGTGCTCATAGTTGAGTTAACTCTTTAAGTGCCAAATTTTAGACTGAGTCAACAGCTTTTCCCTGCACACATTGGGTGCATTACGCCACGCGCCAAGAAAAGCTGTTGACCTGGGATATGTTCTCTGGAACTATGATCCTAATGATAATTCAGATTAGTTTGACTTAAGTAGATCAACATTAGACGTGATAGCCACTGAAAGAGGTAAATCTCCTGTCACAAACAAGTTGAATCTGGGATCATTATAGCAATTCAGATAAGCACAAGTTTTGTTGTGAGCAGCATTGAAGAAGTAGGTTTTATTACATCAAATGGTTGAATGCATGGAACAAGTCGTGGTTGTTGTGTTGCTGAGAAAATCCTGCTCCAGTGTTCTTTTAAGTAGGACAAGCATGAGTGTCTGGCAATGAGGAAACCAATGACATATCATGACTGTCTGGCAATGAAAAACCAATGAGATATCATGACTGGCAATGATAAACCAATGACATATCATGTCTGTCTGGCAATGAGCAAACCATTGATATATCAGGACTGTCTGGCAATGATAAACAAATGACATATCATGACTGTGGCAATAATAAACAAATGACATATCATGACTGTCTGGCAATAATAAACAAATGACATATCATGACTGTCTGGCAATGATAAACAAGTGACATAGCATGACTGTCTGGCAATATGAAACTAATGACATAGCATGACTGTCTGGCAATGAGCAGACCAATGGCGTATGACAGTCTGGCAATTAATTAGCAAACCAATGACATATCATGACTGTCTGGCAATGTACAAACCAATGGTCTATGAAAATGCTTGACAGGTTGCAGCTGAGGACTGTTTATTAATTCACGTGGCTGTTCAAGTCTTGCATTTTCAATTTTTTGCATTGAACTTGATAACAGCTGATAATTTAAGGCATAGGTTTAAACACAGACAGTGACTGGATTGGTGATGGAGCATAGAGAGATTGAAATGTGCTAATTTTGGGGGTGTTCAGAACTACAGGGAAGATGTGGCACTCCTGCTCCTGTTTTTAAAATACAATGTAGCATATACTGACCAGCTAATGGACAAACCATTGATACACCACAACTGGCAGGCAAACAGACAACAATAATAATGATGAATGAGAACTGCATATTTAAATTTTTGAAGCATGTTTTTGTTCAAAACTCCATGTGCCTGATCTGTGAAGTCTGCAATGTCTCTGTTACTCGCCTCTCTTTGCTTTCACATCCCTCAATAACCAGGCAATGCAAAACCCACTGACTGAGCCTTTAATTTACCAACTGAGCATCCAATAACAAGTTATTAGAGTCCATTATACAGCTTTATGGAAACAGAATTGGGTTGTGTATACTCTTTGCAGTGATCTATTTTTATGACGATTTGCTGATTCAGCAAGACACTTGTAAATCCATTCTTGTTCAAATTTTCAATGAAAACAATATTTAATATAGTGGTCCCCCTCTTATAAGGCCCCTCTCACCAGAGGCCACCCCTCTTGAAAGGCCAGCATTCTTGTGCAGAAAGTATGGCATTTCCATTATATTCTCCCCCTCAAGAGAGCCCACCCCTCTTATAAGGCCACTTTTTGGCTGCATTTGGGGTGGCCTTATAAGAGGGGGACCACTGTACTATAATAAGAAGTCATTTGATACTTTTCTTTTTTCATGAATTGTGTTCCTTCATGACATATTTTAATCTTTAAAGTATAAAGGATGTGTACCAGAATAGAATGCCTTAATAAGGTGCACTTTTTTTCCTCTGGGCACACATGATAAAATCAGCTTGCTTAAAGGTTCTGTAAGTCCCATGCTGAGTACATGCGCTTCAAAGGGTGACCAGAGTACAGATAACATCTTTGTTCTGTGGCATTCTGTTTACCTATTCTAATTAAGCTGCTAAGGGAAGTCTTTGCCCCACTGTAGGCCAGCCTAATTGTCACTGTGACACATCTGGTACATAATACAGACCTTTCCCCATCCAGTTACAGACTCTGGCTACCTCTGTGTGATGATCACATACATGACTGATTTGTTTGTTATGATGTGCCTTTGTTGCCAAATTAGACTAAGCTAAGATCCACTTTGCATAGTTTGATATGTGTGAGAAGCTTTGGAAGGTAACCCCCCAATATCCATGGATATATATCTCCAAATACATTCACTTAAATTTTCATGTACCTGGAAAATAGCTTTGATAGCTTTGTACCCAACAGTTTTTCACAGACATGCTAACATATGGTTGTTTTTAAACTGCAGTCCTTTGAGTGTATATTTCCATTCACTTTATACACACACACATGATGATGATGATGATGATGATGATGATGATGATGATGATGATGATGATGATGATGATGATGATGATGATGATGATGATGATGATGATGATGATGATGATGATGATGATGATGATGATGATGATGATGATGATGATGATGATATACATATATAATTATTATTATACATGTATATTACCCATGGTGACCTACTCACTGGCCACCTTACCTGTCACAAAGTACTGTGAATTTGTGCCCTCCTGGTGTCCAGAGTCCAGAATCAGCAGCTGGTTTTGAAAAGACCTCATACAAATATATTGTTCAGTGGGATTCTTCGATTATTAAATACATCGGCAGTTTACCTGTTTTTATTCTGCACTCATTTAATCTATGGGGACTAAAACAAGGTGGTTATACACATTTAGTCTGGTGAGCCGTTCTCACCTAGGTGAATGCGATCTCTGATGTGTATATAATTAGCGCAATGTAATAGGTTGTGTACCTGCATGGCGAGTTGTAAATAAAAAAGTTCTCGAAAAGTGGGAGGGTTTATACATTTATCAGGATCAGGGGAGTGTATATGGGTTAATTAACCCTCTGCAGACAGCGGCAACATAGCTTACCCTACCCTGGGGGCAATGTGCATGTCTATAGATTGCTATTATTTTTAGAAAAATAAATTTAAAAAATAGAAAAGAAAAGATGTTAACATACAATCTTATTGCTTGCTGCTAATTTTTTCATGGGAAAGAGTTGCGTGTGAATGTATTGGTGTTAGAAGCCCGAGGGCTGAGTGTTTTTCAGTGTATCTGCAAGTGTTGATCATAGAGACCAGCTCTGATGTGAGCTATTATGTGTCTATTATGCGTCTCATCTCACTTTCATACAGACTATCAGATTTGCATGTTGAAACATGTTCCTGATTAATGGCCGAAGGATTACATTGTACTCTGCTGTATGGTGGCAGAACTGGCAGTGATGAATAGACCACTGTGCCTTGCATGACATGGCCGGAAATTTACCGTTACCAGTCAGGTAAATGTGCTGTCGTGAAGACTTAATGCTCGAGGTATTCACCTTTAATTGGTTTTGATAACTGTTTCCCTATTATGCTCTTTGACAAACCATTTGTAGGGGAGCTTTTAACTCTTTGCCTTCTATTCGTGAAAAAAAAAAATCCATGCACACCTCAATTACGATGAGTGCAGATTAAAATTTCTTGTGAAAATATGTTTCGTGGAAGGGCCAGCACACCTATATACATTTCCAAAGATTAAAGTAATCATACAGGTCAAGAGGTTTGCAAGAGGAACTTCAGGCAATTGAACCCAAGCCAAAGAAAAGCGAGCCGTCAACTCTGCGTCTCACTCAGCGTTGACACGGTCAACGTAAGCGTTTTTATTTCCTGTAAGATATGTATCACTGTATGTGGGCAAAGGTCACAGATTTGTTTCTTTTGGATTCAGTATTTCAATGCTTGCTGATATTATTGCCCATCTGAAAAAACTTTGTATCTGCTCATTTTGTATGAAAGTCAATGTGGGGGATTTGTGATCGAAAGAAAGTCATAACCTCCTATCATTAAGCATAACTGACTTGTTTCATTTGTCTGCTGCTTGTTTAACTTCTTTTTTTCAGTGCCACACTTTAGACTAAATCAACAGGTTTCCTCACCACACTGAGGAAAGTTGTTTACCCCAACTATTATATCCTATGTAACTACAGGCATGCTGCTACTTGAATGAAAGGTCCTTTTACAAGGAACACGAATCTAGTACCCTTATTATAATGCAGCAGTTCGTGGTTCGACTGAAGTCGCAGTTAGCACTGAAAGAGTTAAGTATTATAAATGATTACAGCTGGTATTTCAGCTTGGCTATAAATACTCAGCATCATCACAATACCCAACAGAGAACGTGGTGAGCTGTAATCAATTTCCATCGAAATGTTAAACAAAATTGCAACTTAATTGTTCACGTACTGGGATTCATGTACTCGATGTATAATTATGCAATGATAGATTTTTGCTGTCAATGGAAGTTACCTGTTGGATCGAATCTAGCAGACCAGACTTGATGTGTCATAAAGCCACCTATTTTTTCACAATTCATTGAAAGGGTGACCTGCAAATGGCCATGCTATAGGAGCACATTCGTCTTATTTAGATTTTATAACTAGAGAGATGACCAAAGATGGAGAAATAAGTTAAAGTAGTGGATAATGTTTTTTGCAATATGTTCACAGATCAATAAACTTACATTTTCATTGCAGATTTACAAAGTTGATAATCGGCACAATAGGGCTTCACTAGTTGAATGTGCCAGATAGGCCTGTGCTTTGATCAGAACCACAGAAAGTTGTATTATTCTTATTTTTAGGAAGGCATGCAAGAGGCTCATGTTGCATTTGGCTTTGAGGGGAGGAGACACTTGTGTTTCTGTATCTGCTAATGCCCATGTAACTATAGCTTCTACAGACTCAGCTCCATAGAAACACTCATCATCCAATCTTTAAGAGATACCACACACTCAGCATCCAATCTTTATGAGGTACCACACATTCGGTCATCATCCGATCTCTAAGAGGTACCACACACTCTGTCATCATCCAATCTTTAAGAGGTACCACACACTCAGTCACCACCCACTCTTTAAGACGTACCACACACTTGGTCATCATCCAACCTTTAAGAGGTACCACACACTCGGTCATCAACCAATCTTTAAGAGGTACCACACACTTGGTCATCATCCAATCTTTAAGAAGTACCACACACTCGGTCATCATCCGATCTCTAAGAGGTACCACACACTTGGTCATCATCCAGTCTTTAAGACGTACCACACACTTGGTCATCATCCAACCTTTAAGAGGTACCACACACTCGATCATCATCCAATCTTTAAGAGGTACCACACACTTGGTCATCATCCAATCTTTAAGAAGTACCACACACTCGGTCATCATCCGATCTTTAAGAGGTACCACACACTCGGTCTTCATCCAGTCTTTAAGACGTACCACACACTCGGTCATCATCCGATCTTTAAGAGGTACCACACACTCGGTCTTCATCCAGTCTTTAAGAGGTACCACACACTTGGTCATCATCCGATCTTTATGAGGTATGAGTGTTTAGTGTTTTTTCCATTTACCTCTAGGCCTAACTTTGGCCCAAGCTGGAGCATAATCATCATGTTGTTGTCTGTCCATCCATCCACAGATTACTTCACAATACCAATGGGGACATCAACCAAATTTAGCGAGCAAAATCCACTTCTGAAAATGAGGTGAGACAAGGCTGATTGGCTGTTAAGTCTGAGAGGCTGTAGTGTCTGGCCAGTGTTGTTGATTTATTCAACTCATCAGGGATGGTAATTGGAAGACTGCTCAGCCCTACATACCTTTGTGGAGTTACGCTTATTGTCACATAACACATGTGTGTTCTGTCTACGTTTGAAGCATGATTGCATGGCCATGACTATTTGTTTGTGTTGTCATGATCGTCTTTTAATCAGACTTTGTCTGATTTCAAAATTTAGGATATCGCCCAAATTAAGGAAATTGTGTCTGAGACATAACTGAGGTTATAGTCGGTGCAAATCTGATTGGGCTGGGTCAAATCAGGACAACTAAATCATCGTGCCGATGTCCCTAAAGGCACTGAGGAGTGTGCAGATTGAGAAGGGTATCATTTGCAGTGTTCCATTGTAATTTCACAAAGATGTGAAGAAATTGTTGATGGCTTATAATGAGAAAACCGAGCTCTGACAATAAAGCTTGAGTATTATACAGAGCAAAGTGGCTCAGTGTCCCACTTCTAAAAAGCTTGGATGGGATATTGCTTATTAGAGACATGACCTTAATTCAAAGTCAGATAGGCCAGCTTTATCAGTCCATCTGTTTATCTGTTGTACTAGCGGTGATAACTTAAGAATACCAAAAGCATCCTCAACCACATGATATGGGATTGCATATCAGTGACCTTGACCTTTTAGGTCACAGGGGCCAACTTTCTCAGTTTTACAGCATGTGTATTCTCAATTTGATAACCTAAGGACAAAAAGAGCTACGTCAACCAAATTCAGTAAAGGAAGCACTTGAATGCATGGGATATTGCAGTCTTAACCCTGTCTTCAGCTAGGTCATAGGCATCAACTTTCAGCAGTATCAGGGTATGTGATAGTTTGAGAATGAAAGAAATGATCACATGAAATATGGTACATGTGTTCCTCTTATGGAGTTACTGCTGTGGAGGATATTGCACAGGTTACCTACAGCTAGACCTTATTACAAGGTCACATATGTCATGATCATCTTATCAAAGCCTGTTCAGCAAACATGATAGATTGGCTTATAACTTAATACCTGCTGTATATAGCATAGTTGTCAACTCTCCCATTTTCACCGGGAGTCTTCTGTTTTGTAAACTCAAAAAGTTTTTAAATGACATGGATTTTGAGTCAAAAATGACTGTTTTCTTTGATTTCATCCACTTTTTACATGAACCTCCCGGTCACACGTCTTTGGGGGTTGACACCTATATGGTACAGTCATAGCATGATATTTCACATGGGACCCTGGTATCATTACATGGTCAAAGCCTCGATCAGGCCACTACCCCTGGTAGGTCCCAATTAAGTTATGTAGGGGAAGTGTACATGTATGCTGGCCAAGGGGTAGCATGCAGAGGCACCGGCTAGCTTCTTTCCTGAATTCTCCATATGTCATGGCTTAACGCTTTCCCCCTTGAACTAAGACTGAGTCAACAGCTTACCTTGATAGGTGTCACAGTCAAATTGTTGTTTATCACTTTTGAAATTAGTTGAAAACACTGAAGCAGACGACATTTGACCACCAGCCAGTTTTGGCCGGTTTAAGGCAGAAATTCAGAGTTGATCATCCCTACGTGTCATGTCTTATCGCAGAATGTCCCTATATATGACAACTTGTCCCTATATGTATTGGAGTGTCCCCCAGATTTAACAAACATCAACACATTAAATGTTAAGATTAACAAACATTTACAATGTAACATGCATAATTCCCATAACATGTATACAAAATTTGAAATTTTCATTACAATTTATCAGAAAGTATCAATTTAGATTTAACTGTTTATTTTTTTTTTTTATATTTTAGCCAAAGGTTATGACAAATAACTGTAAAACATCTTTAAAGAGGACTAGTAAAGTACAAAATTTTAAGTAGAAATTTTAATTAAATCAGAATTTGAAATGAAATCATTGCCTTCGCTCAGACTCACTCTTAAGTCAATCAATAACAAGATAGATTTTATAAAACCTTTTTTATGGGAAATATGTAAAATAAAGTAACCATAGTAATGCATGACATGGACAGTCAAATTGCTCTAACTTTTTGAGGGGTGCAGGAGACCAGCCAATAAAATATTACAAAGTGACAGCTTATCCACAAACTAGCAACTACTTAGCAGCAGACCAGCTGCAGAAGACCAGCTGATGGGATTTCTTCCTTGCCTGGCAGAAAACCTAGTAAAAGGAGCACCTAGCTGCAGCTTAGCCACGAACTAGCAGCTACTTAACACAAACCGATAGGCTCTCATTGTGACTTCACTGTCCACCAATCAGATCTCTCTTTCCTGCTTAGTCATTTACATGGTAAAATTTTAAGCAGCCGCTACTTAGCAGATAACTAGCCACTGAGTAGCGGGACCACTTAGGGGCAAGGCCATTTTTTTATTAGGGCCCAGATTAGACTTATAAATGTCATGTATGGGATAAGCTTTTGTTTATCTAAAATACATATAAAATGATCCATCTAAGGAAGAAAAGCCATCTTTCATGGCAAGTCAGCAGGTCAAGTTGTTGAAATAAAAAACTATTTGTTTGAGGAGTTTCTGATGAAACCAGATTCAAACAATTTGGACATTACCAATTGAATCTGAACCAGGTGCAAGTATGTGTACTAGCTGCAAGGTGAAGTGTATTGCATGGGTGAGAATTGTCAGCTGATCAACAGATTTTTTTTTGTGGGGGGGGGGAGGGGGGAGTGTTAATGTACAGTACTTTTCTTTGTTAGACACTTAAATTTCAGTGTTTTCCAGCTCATTTCATCGTTTTCTGCAAAAAAGCATTCCGATCCCTAGTATTGAAAATCCACTTTATCATAAGTCAGGCTGTCAGTCTGTGCGTGTGGAGGATGTAGAGAATACAGTATGGGTGGCCCAGTGAGGACAAGGTTGGGATCACTCGTTGTTGGATTTTCATGTTTTCAGGAGGCTGTGAAACATGCTTGATGGTTTCCAGCTGATGACCTGTTTATACATTCATTAAGCCGTTGATGCCTAGGACTCTTTAGACTCAAGCATGATAATATGGTAATTATTTTTAGGTTTATGCCGAAACACTGACTGGAATGGCTATGGAGCAAAGAGAGATTGAATTGTGTATTTTTTTTGGGGGGGGGGAGGGGGGGTATTGAGAACTACATAGCAGATGTGGCACTGTTGCTCCTGTTTGTGTATTGATAAAAGTAGGCAAAATATAAGGTAGGTTTTGTGTATATACAGGTATTCAACCTGTAAAACCTACCGAAACTCTGCAAGTAAAATGCTGTCTGCTTCGCAGATTCTTCATTGATTTCAATATTACTAAAAAAAGTTGATTAGACTGTTAGACGAGTCCTGTCATCACAACATACCCAAGGTCCACAGCTTTCCTTGGGGTGGGGTGGGTTTCAGACTGATCCACCCCACCCCAAGACATGCCAGTTTCATAGGGGCGGGAGGTCAACCCAGCAATATGGCCGTAGTGTACAAGTGTATGGGGCATTGTTCATTCTTGGAGGCAGGAGGTTAAGCCATCAATATAGCTATGCTTTAGAAGTGTCTGGGGCATTGTTCATTCTGAGGGGTGGGTGGTTAAGCCAGGAATATAGCCATAGTTAAGAAGTGTACGGGGCATAGTTCACTCCTGGGGGTTAGAAGTTAATCCAGCAATATGGCCATAGTTTAAAAGTATGTGGCTCATTGTTCATTCCCTGGGGGTCGCAGCGTTTTTGTTAGGAATTTTTTCAGAGGGCCCCAAGCTGAAAGAGAGTCAAACTTTTAGCAGTATTTTGCAATATTAACAAGGAAAATATAGGAAATTTAGACCATTTGGATTTTGCTGCAGGTTTTCTTTATTATTTGAAGGTCATATACCCCCATTTGGGGGGTTAACGGAAACCCTGGGGCCGAAGGTTAACTCAGTTATATGGCCATAGACTACAAGTGTATGGGGCATTGTTCATTCGTGAGGGCTGGAGGTTAACCCAGCAATATGTCCATAGTTTAGAAGTGTATGGGTCATTGTTCACTCCTGGCAGCATATTTTACAGACTGTGATTTATCTTCTAATATCATTGCAGGCTATATTGTGCCACATTGTCAGATATCGTATCATCACACAGTACAGGGATGTGGATGTCAAATACAAGCTGTGTAGGTCGCTGCCGGGAGCATTCGATAAAAAACAAAGAAGAATTAAGAAAGCAATCGTCTGTGGCATTTATCGTTATTCACTTACCTGTCCTTAAGTTACAGGAAAACTCATTTACTGACAATGGCCCAGGAGACTGTTCGGCTAAAAAAACCATCGGATAATATAAATACCACCTGGCATACATGTATATATTTGTGTAACATACTATCTTAGATGAAAGAAGTGACTGGAGATCTATTGCAGTACAACATCCTGTGTGCTGGATGTCAAAACGCACGCATATTGGAAATAATATCTTACATGACATTGTCCCAAATCTAGAGGTAGAGTGAGGTACTGGTACAACATAAAGGTCTGCTCTCACAGCATCACAGACCTATATACATGTAGACTGTAGATTGTACATGGAGAGCAGCTGTGCATTCTGGGTAAAGTTAGATTTGAAAAATCTTAAAATTACTTGTGCACCTTTTTAATGGGTCAATTCTTGATATGTTTCCTTTGTTCCTACAACATGAATATTTGAGCTTAGATTTCATTTGTCGCTTGGTAAATAGATTCATGGACCCTTTTAGAACCCAGAGGGCAGCACTTAAGCCAACCATTTGCATAATTTCACTTTTTCCCATAGCAACAAATCTCTTTGAAGCTTTTGTTAAGCAAAGATCCAAATTTATGCAAATGAACACCGTCAAGTGCTGCCATCTGGGGTCCTAAATTCCACTACTGCTTTGAAATAACTTGGCTTTTATGACTGCGACAGGTTCCTGCAGATGCTGTAGTCTTTGTTGCTGTCTGGTAGTTCAAATCACTTGGTAGCAGTATGTGTCAACTTCTGGCCTAAAAACAGAAATAGTCTTGACCCTTTCGGGCTCAAGTCGGCCAAAAGTGCATGCATTTACATTATCCGTTTGAATGTTTTTTTTTCTGAAAATTTTCAAGTTTATGGAACTCATACTTTTGCAGAAATACTGGCTCAGACTATCATGATGGTGTACAGCGCGTGTCGATAGGTTAAAAATCCCTTGGCATGGGGCAGGTGCAATGCACCCAACCTGCACCAAGGAAAACGGTCAACTCAGTCAGTCTTGTTCTGACTGAGAAAGAGTTAATTGTGGGTACTGTTGCATATTGTGGCCCTGTAGCATTCAGGTAGACACATTTCCAGTTGCATTTACTTTAACACAGATTCGGTCTAATGCTGATCTATTGGCATGCAACTTTTTACCATTAAAATGACAGAAATTAATGGTCCTGTGTTGTAAATCCTGCCTGCTGATTTTTTCATCAAGAATGGTGTGGGTGGTTGGTTAACAGGTTCCCTAATGGCGCAGTCTGGTGGCGTTGTATGGACAGTGCACTAAGGAAAGGTGTTGGTCCAATCCCCACAGGTTTAAAATGTAGAAAGATATTAACCCTGCTGCAGGTAAAGGCATGTACATGGTGTTACCAGGTAAACATATGTTCATTTGATGTAAAATACAAGTATGTTTACCAGGCTAAGGTATGTACATATGATGTCATATACATGTACATGTACATGTACATGTACATGTACATATGATTACCAGGTAAAGGTGCATACTTATGATGTCATATACATGTGCATTTACCAGGTAAATGTATGATTTCATATACAAGTATGTTTATCAGGTGCATGTAAAGGTATGTATGGTGTCATATAGATGTATTTTGATCAGGTAAAGGTATATATATGGTACCTGGTCAAAATGGCCCCTTGTCAGGGGTAATCCGACCTGGGGACATTTTGATGAATGGCTGTTTTGACTTGGGGATGTTTTGTCCCCAAATCAAAACAGCCCCTCGTCAAAATGTCCCCAGGTCGGATCAGCCCCAAGTCAAAGTGGCCCTGAGTCAAACCATCCCCCAGTCAAAGCAGCCTCCAGTCAAACCGTTATGCAGTCAAATTGTCCCCAGGTCAAATGAAATTGTCGTCAAGTCATGGCGGCCCCAATACCTTAACGTATTTACTTTTCTTTTTCTCTTTTTTCTTAGCAGAGACCTAAATTGGGAATAATGGGCTAATATTCAATAATAATAGGAGACATTCATATTTAACTGCAATCCTGCTCACTTCCTGTGTTGCCGCGGCAACAGGCTGATGCTTCCACCATGATCAAGGCAGATTTGTATTATATGCTACATAAACATCCATAAATAACACCTTTTCAACCAAAAGAGAGCCCATTTCTAATCAATTTAGGCATCCTTTATGTTTCAAATGTATGTTAATACATTTTCTTAATATTATTGTGTGTTTGTGTTGTTCATTTTGTTGAGAAAGTACTTTTGACCATGCTAAATACATGGATCTGCCCTGATGCAGGTGGCTCCCTCTTTTGCTCAATAGGTGTTAAAGAAGGATCGCATTCAGATATGAATACATCTTATTATCATCATCATATCAGTCAATAGACAAGAACATGTGTCGCATTACTAAATCTGTGCACGTTTTATTCCTAGCTACACTGCACTCACTCGGGGAGAAATTGCATACATTGCAGATGATAGATTCACATACAGATCTCTCCTGATTATCAATTCTTCAATTGCAGAATTCATACTGACCTAATTTGCCTATAAGAAGTGGAAAATTTTGCAAGAAGTAACATTGTTCAGTTTAAATATCGAGCTATGTGCAGACAGCATAATGACCAACCAACCACATAGCGAAACTGAAACCACAGCGGGGCATTGCTGTATACCGGTCTCACATGCTTTGTAATGAGTAAGCCATGTGCTACATTTGTGAACAACCATCCCAATGATGATGATGATGATGATGATGATGATGATGATGATGATTGGCCCTATTAGTGTATGCTTGCGATTTATCAACTGTGACTGATTGATTCCAGTCAAGTGCTCCTTTGTTTGTCAACTTGAATGGCACAGTTTTGTTCCTACATAGGCCTATATATTACTTTGGGGGCTATTATTCAGAAGACTACTGGAAATTCAACTGGGCATAAAAAAGTTTGTTAAGATGCCCATATGCAGAAACATATGTCTGAGGGTAACAGAGTGGTCTGGGGGTTTGTTTGTTTGTTTGTTTGTTTTTGATTGTTAAATATCTCGTTAATCTCTTTACTCATACTAGTAGCAAGTCTTTCTCCTTACATAGGGGCCTATATCAGCATGCATGACTCATAAGACAGTCAGATAAGATCAACTTTCCACCAATCACAAATAAGCGCTGATCAATGTTTTTCCACTGTTGATCGACCTCAAAAGTCCAAATGCGACTTCTCACTTTGAGTTGTTGTCACTTGAAATAATTAGATCAAACCATTTTGCTGCCCTTGCTTTGACATGTTCGCTCTCGTTGTTGATGACTGTCTTTTTGCACCTGTGAGTTTTGATCATTAAAAAACGTGGCATGTATGGTCACCAAGGTCACACTCTTGAAAGAGGATCGATGGCCGCCGTTAGGTATAAGCTGCTGAACGGGTAAAGAGACGATAAGAGAGCCGGACGGTAGAAGCTAGGAAGAATATGGCCCTTGTGTTGCCATAATATTCTGCTGAAATACAAGTAAACAATTCTGACCCTTATTCTGAAATAGGTAGGCAAAAAGAAGGCTGGTTGTCCTGCCCTGAAACGTTCATTGTGTGGCCTTCAGGGGATGATTTGACCAGGGGCTGTTTTGAGTGGAAGCTGCTTTGACTGGGGGCTGCTTTGACTTGGGGACGGGTGCACAAAGGGCCGTTTTGACCAGTTATCATATGTATGATGTCATATGTGTAATTTTATCAGATAATGGTATGCATGAATGATGTCATATGCATGCATCTTTACCAGGTATAAAGGTATGCATGATGTCATAGACTAGCCTTTTACCTGGTAAAGGTATGTGTGATGTCATATGGACTAGCCTTTTACCAGGTAAAGGTATGTATAATGTCATATGGACTAGCCTTTTACCAGGTAAAGGTATGTATAATGTCATATGGACTAGCCTTTTACCAGGTAAAGGCATGTATAATGTCATATGGACTAGCCTTTTACCAGGTAAAGGTATGTGTAATGTCATATAAACTAGCCTTTTACCAGGTAAAGGTATGTGTAATGTCATATGGACTAGCCTTTTACCAGGTGAAGGTATGTATGATGTCATATAAACTAGCCTTTTACCAGGTAAAGGTATGTATGATGTCATATATACTAGCCTTTTACCATGCAGGTAAAGGTATCTATGAATGATGTGATATAAACTATCCTTTTACCAGGTAAATGTTTTTCTTTAAGATTCATGCACAGGTTAATGTAACTGGTTAATACATCTGCGTTGCTTTGACTTCGTAAAGTTTAACTGCATTTTAACCCTTTGGTGCGAGGGTCAACAGTTCTCATTGGTGCACTTTGGACACACTACTGCCAGGATACACCACAAAATTTGTTTGCTCACAGTATGTTATTCTTCGTGATGAAAGAATACTGTCAATGCATGTAGATATTGTAAATGTATATATTTTCACCTCCATTAATTTTCACAGTTTGTGCATTTCAGGAATTTAACAGAAGTCTTAATTTCACTGTTTTGGATCTGTCTCCTAGTATACCCATGTTAAACTACTGTGTCAGTGTGACCTTATTTTGTTACCATTTTGTGTCATTAGTGAAAATAGGCAAAAATAAAAATACAGCAAAATAAGGTGAACGTTTCTATGCTGGTATTGTTTGTGTTTGTTGGCTGTGAGCTTTTGCTGAAAAGACAGAGTCAGCTGATCCCAGGCATTTCTCATGGTCTTCCTGTTCTCTATTTTGACAATCAAGTCCATACCTGGCAAGTGCCTAGGTGGCAAAGTGTGTATGTGTGCTCGATGGGCAATTTATTGAGTCAAAATGTTTAATTTTTACATTAAGTCTGACCGGTTTCGCTCTCTTGGACTGCATGGACCCATCAGAGACTGAATTCTAGTGGATGCACCTTTCATTTATATATGAGAGCATGACTCCATCCTAGCAACGAAAGTTACGTTGTAGGCCTAATGCTGAACTCTGGGTTCAAAGATTGGTTGAAAACCATCTGTATGACACGCGTGTTTATTCTCGGACGCGTGACCGGCATCACGTGCATACTGTAAACAGTTGGTAACCATATTGGAGCCTCATTATGTCTCTTCTATCTCAGGAATCCCAGAGTCTTATTTTTCTCTGTGGGTAGTTACTGACATGATGGAGGGAGGGATCATGGGCCCCTATTATTTATGATTGGTGATTTCTGCAGAACATATACATGTATATGATTGTAGGGAATCAACATACAACTCTCCAATAAAATGGCATCCACTTAAAGACAGAAATCACCAGTTTCTGTTGCATTAGTAACTGTTCTACTTTATATTTATATTGTGACACTTAGACAGCCAAATACAGTGCTCCCTCTTTATAACACCCCTCATTACAAGGCGGTTTCTGATATAACATGGCGTGTACCATGGCTCCCACTGAAATAGTTTTTCCATTACTTCTATGTTTAAAGTCCCTCTGTTATAAGGTGGTTTTGCTATAACACGGTGTACCCTGTGGACCCCAACACCAGTGTTATAAAGAGGGAGCAGTGTAGTACATGTATATATCTATCAGAATCAGCCAAGTCAACCTACTGTGAAAATATCCCAGTATCAGCAATGTAAGTGTTGGGCGTCCTGTATAGAAAACAGCCCTGATTAATAAACTTCGTGAAGCAGAGATATAGTGACACGAAACAGGAAATTTGCTATTGTGTGTATCAGACGTGACATCCCCGGTTTATCCTACACTTTCACAGTGGCTGTGACATCCCCGATTGGGCATGACAGTATACATGTCCACGTGGTGTACACAGGATCCAGCAGCACACGAGCACAGGCTTTACATTGATCTGTACCGTGTGGTACTCACGCTGGATATACACTCAACTGTTTTCATTGACAAACACACACACGCTCACACTTTCAGCTCACACGACATTACCCATCACATCACCACTGAAGCTTGTCAAGTCATCTCACCTGTGTTTTCTGTTTTGTTTTTTTATTTTTTGGGGACATAGAATACGTCAAAAGATCCGGACGATTAGGAGTACCTAATTATACCATGGAATGGTGTTAGCGAGGCTGGACTGGGCATTGCAAACTGTGAGTATATCTCCTTTGCATTGAGAGATCAGGGCACTGTGTTGTGAAGTTATCGTGCCTGCAGAGTATAGGTAAACATGTGATTTTATATGACACACGACACGTGGGCTGAGAATCCATATCAGGCAAAATATGCATACCGTGTTGAACCAACACAATTTGCTGCCGAGTCAACACTTAAGAAATCAGAATTATTAAGTGCATACTTTGTATTTATGGATTGGGACACACACAAAGTGATTTTACCAGCAGCATCAGGTATTACAAGCCTTGGGCAAAGTGAGATTATCTTTACTTCAGCATGGCTCTATACATTGTTCGTGGATGCCAATTAACCATTTGCCAACAGGTAGACTTATTTTCTAGACAAACTGTCGTGCAGACATGCAGCCACCTTCATCACGGCAACTTGCAAGTGCTCGAAGAAAAGTTCCAGAATGCTGACAGATATTTTGTCTACGGAATGCGGCCCTGGCTCCATATAGGTGTATACCCACCAGAATGTAGCAGTTTTATATGGATCATACTTGCATAGCCACAAGAATGTATCACTTATACATTGTATATGTGTCAGAATTTAACTCATCTACTATTCAATTGTGATATTTATGATGTTTTTTTTGTACATTTAGCAGAGATGATTGCAAGAATTGCTCAAATTCCTCATGCGGAGAGATTTCGATTGAGTAAATGCATTATGCATTAAGTTGGTGGTTTTTAGCTCTGCTGATATGTCTGTCAGGCAAGCTTACAGGAGGTTGATTGTTTGGTCATCCATCAGTTGTAATTGTCCATATGACAAAAAATTTCCAGAATACATGTATAGATATCTTAAACTGTAAGTCAGACCCTCTTCAAACTGGATAGGGGGATACCTTGCAAGAGTCTTTACAAAGTTTGTTGAACCCTTAAAGTGCTAATCACGGCTATAGTCGTTTCCCCATTACCATTAATCATATAATGGTTAAAAGATTCAAATTCCTCATAAAGATACCTTTCATTTAAATATCAGCAAGCCTAGTCTAAAAAAAAAAAGTAGTCTTGGTCAACAGCTTTACTCTGGACACTTTGTGCACAATGCGGGCAAAGTGCCCCAAGGAAAGCTGTTGACTCAGTCTTAAATCAGCACTGCAAGGGTTAGTAGCCATGCTTTAATGATTTTCAGTTTTGACAAGTTGAAAAAAAATCCAGAAGCTTAAAATCTTTTTTCACCAAAACAACATGTCTTATAGTGCTTTAAAATTGCAGAGAAACACTTTTGGTTCTGACTCACAAACCTTTAACTATGTCAACAGGGAATTGCAGTGATTTTGGTTTTTTAATCAATTTTGTGTAATTTACTAAATATAATAATTGTGCATGAAAAGGGCAGCAAGAATCCAAGATTATAAGTTTTTACTTTTTGCTTGAACACCGACATACTGTGGTCAGAATCAATAACTCCTGTAATTGTATTCCAAACATGCGCTCTGTTTACCTGGTGTTTGTGTCAGGCCGTACTTGTCATTTCTATTGACGACTGGTTGTGGATAACTCTGCTCATTGTTGCAATTCATTTCCTCTTGGTTAGTTGCCTGAATAGCAAGCAAAATGGTGAAAGCATGTTAAGAAAATTAGCTCCAATTCAGAGATTCTTTGATCAGCAATTCCTGTCATATAGGTAGGTGGAGAATCGAAATTCAGCATTGGATAACAGACTAAGTTGCAGACAACACGTGCCTAAAACACCATGCAGCTGCAACCCAATGCTGCATTCTCTGTTTATGTATATCTTAGTGTTCTTCCTCCACTCATTATGTCTCACCTTATTTTATTACCGTATCATTCCTATTAAGCGGCCTGAGCAGTAAGAAAATTTTTACAATGTGAAGCTTAATTTCAGATGTATGTTTGAATATTATAACGCAATTTTTGCATAATAAATTGCAAAAATATAAAATATTCACATCAGTTTAGCATTTTGGGTTATGAGAAATGGGGGGTTAAGCTAAGGATACAAGGGCATTAAAATGCGATATTATATTATCTGTTAAAGGTGTGGACAAATGTAACAGGCTCAATCATTTTATACCTGTTGCTGGTCTCCTATAGAATGACACTAACTCATTCCATACTATGGTCACAGGCCTTGGTCAGTGGTGCTGGCACTGCCTGGCAAGTCATCCTGCAGCTGCCCTTGCGGCAGCTGCAGCATGACTTAAGCTTGCCAGGCAGTGCCAGAACCACTGACTTCAGACTATAGGCATGTTGGTACTTGAATGAAAGCTCTTTTCTTGAAAAATTTTAAATATGTAACTGTCGTCTTAAATCTAGGTAAACATATGGAAAAATCAGGGACTGGTATGGAATGAGTTAACCCATTGCTGGTTAGAATGAGACTGAATTAACAGCTGTACTTGGTACAGGTTGGGCACAATGCGTTCAACACCCACCAAGGACAGCTATTGACCAGCATGCCATCAAGGCAAGGCTTATCTGCAGTTTTCAACAAAAATACTTTCTGTTAACAAGAAATTTAAAGAAAAACATTGAAGCAAACGACAAAATAAATCTGGCTGTTTTGGGACAAGATGAGCAGGAAAGGGTCAATATTATCTTATGATGCAGATTAGACACATGGAATTCATGGAAGGAGATGACATGGTTCAGCCAGCCTTACTGTGTAACCAATATAATACACTGTAACCAATATAATACACTATAACCAATATTATACACTGTAACCAAGATAACACAGTAACCAATATAATACACTGTAACTAAAATCATACACTGTAACCAATAGACTGTATCCAATATTATACACTGTAACCAACATCATACACTGTAACCAATATAATTCACTGCATCCAATATAGCACTGTAACCAATATAACACACTGTATCCAATAAAATGCTATAACCAATGTAATACACTGTATCCAATATAATACACTGTAACCAATATAACACTGTATCCAATATAATACACTGTAACAAATATAATACACTGTAACCCATAAAATACATTGTATCCAATATAACACTGTAAGAAATATAATGCACTGTAACCAGTATAATACACTGTATCCAATATAATGCTGTAACCAATATAATACAACCAATATAATGCACTGTAACCAATATAATACACTGTATCCAATATAGCACTGTAACCAATATAATACACTGTAACCAATACAATGTCATGTTTTTCATGCATGGACAAAATTGTCTTAATTATAGACAACTATTTCCAATGTTGTTGACAACAGAGAAACCTTATAAGTAGGACACTCAAATTAGGACATTTTCAATTAATGACACAAGTTTTGAAGATCAAACTTTATTTGTTTGTTTATTTATTTGGGAATTTTGAGGTCAGTTTTCCTAGATATGTGTGTGAATACAGACTTCTTCTTGTTCCCCAAATACTTTATTCGTTATTTGTTTATTTATTTATTTATTTATGAATTTCTGTCATCAGTTTTTCTATCTAAATCTGTGTGTGGTTACAGACTTCTTGTTTTTCATCAAATACTTTATTCTTTATTTGTTTGTTTGTTTGTTTATTATTCATGGATTTTGTGGTCAGTTTTCTCAGACACTGTTGCTCTGAAAAGTGCCAGACTTGGCATGGTGATAGACCTAATTGTGTATATTGTTTGAAACAGTCATGATGTTAAAAATCATGAAAGTTAGGGGCAATTAAAATTTTAAAAGCTACATATCTTCCAACCTTTTGCAGATACACAAAAAATTTAAAGTAGTACATACAGGTTTAATCTGATGGACAGTAAACAATAACTGTAGCATTTTCAATTGTGCTAATTAGGAGCACTTGAAACATTTAAAAGTTGAATATCTCCAAAACTATTATAAATAGAGGTGCCAATCCAACCTCAATTTTATAGGGTTGTGACATAGCTGCAACCAATGAGTCGTAGCCTTTTGATTTATGCAAAATAGGTGAATACACAAAATTGAATTCTTGGATGACTTCCAAATTGTTATATAGATAGAGGTGTCATTCCAACTTCAATTTGCAGGTTTGTGATGTAGCTGCATCCAATAAAACATGAACCAAAGTTGTAGCATTCTGATTTATGTAAGATAAGGCAAATACACAAAATTTAAATCTGGAATAACTTGAAAACTATTACAGATATATGTGCCATGCCAACTTCAATTGGTAGGTTTGTGACATACATATACCTGCAACCTATGCAACATGAACTCAAAGTTTTAGCATTTTAATTTATGCAAATTAGGGGAATACACAAAATTTATATCTTGCATAACTTCAAAACTATGATAGACTGAGGTGTCATTCAAACTTCAATTGATAGATTTGTGGGACAGTAGCATCCAATGAACCACAAACCAAAGTTGTAGCAGTTTGATTTATGCAAATTTAATAGGCAAATACACAATATTTAAATCTTGAATAGCTTCAAAACTGTAATAGATTGAGGTGCCTTTCCAACTTCAATTTGTAGGTTTTTGACACAGCTGTATGAAAATATTATTGTTGCAGGAGTTAAATATTAATACTGAATAAGCAATTTTTAAAAGTTTTCTAGGCACACAGACTGATTTGCAGACAAGCAAATCAAATTTTTGTTGTTTATGTTCTGTTATCTGACATTTTTTCAGGGGTACAGATATGGTGTCTTTGTAATGAGTTTTCACAGTGCTATGTATGTAATCTTCTCCATGAATTTTCAGAGGCCTTTCACTTTTTATGATTTTTTTTCATTTCCAGCAATTTTCAGACTCTTTGTTGCGCAGTAAATGTATCATAACTTTGTTAAAGATATATTTTTCTTGGTTATTATTTTTTTTTAATTTGGTTATCCTGCATCAATTTTGTGGATGTAGATTTAGTAATATGGTTAATTCAGTATTATGTGTATTATAAGTGTAGTCATTATGTATCTTAAAAATATTATGTATTTAATGCATGAGCAGATGTGTATTAATTTAGAATTTTAAAAATTCACGTTAGACTATTGTACCATATTCAATGGATTTTCAAGAACATTACTTTTTGCAAATGCATGTACTCCATGTCAGGGAGAAGTTACTTTTTGGTATGGTTCATATGAGAACTTAAAGGTTAGTCTTTATACTTTGTTGTCATTTTCATTGTAAAAATAAACGAAAATCATAAAAGCAAGCTTAACCTTGTGCCTGTCTGAGTCAACTGCAGTCCATAGGGCACTGTGGGTGCTACATGTCCAGAGTGGACCAGGGAAATCTGTTGACTAACAAGAGAGTATTCCTGATGAAAAAAGAAGCATATTACATTTATGACATGAGATTCTTGCTGGTAACTTTTGATGGAAAGAAAGTTGCATGCAGATATGATGGGGTCACATCCTATAGGGTCAGATGACTTGACATCAGTGTGTACTCAGGGTCAGATGACTTGATGCAGTGTATGTTCAGGGTCAGATAACTTGACAGCAGTGTATGTTCAGGGTCAGATGACTTGCTAGCAGTGTATATTTAGGGTCAGATGACTTGACTGCAGTGTATTTTCAGGGTCAGATGACTTGACAGTAGTGTATGTTCATGATCAAATGACTTGACAGCAGTGTATGTTCAGGGTCAGGTGACTTGACAGGAGTGTATGTTCATTGTCAGATGACATGACAGCAGTGTATGTTCAGCGTATGTTCAGGGTCAGATGACTTGACAGCAGTGTATGTTCAGGGTCAGATAACTTGACGGCAGTGTATGTTCAGGGTCAGATGACTTGACAGCAGTGTATGTTCATGATCAAATGACTTGACAGCAGTGTATGTTTAGGGTCAGATGACATGACAGCAGTGTATGTTCAGTGTATGTTCAGGGTCAGATAACTTGACAGCAGTGTATGTTCAGGGTCAGATGACTTGACTGTAGTGTATGTTCAGGGTCAGATGACTTGACAGCAGTGTATGTTCAGGGTCAGATGACTTGACAGCAGTGTATGTTCAGGGTCAGATGACTTGACAGCAGTGTATGTTCAGGGTCAGATAACTTGACAGCAGTGTATGTTCAGGGTCAGATAACTTGACAGCAGTGTATGTTCAGGGTCAGATGACTTGACAGCAGTGTATGTTCAGTGTCAGATAACTTGACAGCAGTGTATGTTCAGGGTCAGATAACTTGACAGCAGTGTATGTTCATTATGGAGTAGTCACAGCCTGGGACTCTCTGACAGCAGCATGCCTGATCAGTACACAGGGGAGTGGGACTGTGCTATTGCATCACAGGCAATTAGGATGTGAAGCAGGAAGCTTGTAGCTATTTGTTATTTCTCCTGACACAAGAACCCACTTCAACTAATGTGGTGTCGCCTTGTTAAACTATGCATGTTGTTTGTACAGGATGTGAGGAGATATAACGTTCATTCATACATGAATTTCATGCTGTTCAGCAATATCAAAAACAGCATTAATTGAACCATAGCATCTTACCTCTGATGGACACCTTTCATAATAGCCTCTCCATGTGCACCAGTAGTTCAATCGACACACAAAATCTATTGTTTATTTCTTGCTTATCCAATGGTGTAATGGTCAAGACAGGTCATTCAAACAACACTGTGTCAGAGCTATAAATGGACCCAATGGTGTAACAGTCAAGACACATCATTCAAATAACACACTTGTCCAAACCCATCCAGGGTCATTTCCTGGTGGATCCTCTGACTGTAATTTTTTGTAAAAAGTGACAACACCTCAAATTTCGGAGTCCAGCTATTGTAAGTGGTCCCAAAGATAAAAGAACACAAGCAATGGTATAAACTGAAATCATTGAAGAATAAACTATCAGTAAAAACAACAGAAGCATGCATACGGGTTAAGACCACTCTTAAAACTGGCTTCACAAATTAATGCTGAACATGTTGAACATGGTCTATTGTCTGAGGTTCATATCTTTGTGTCTGCGTGTCAAATGTCATCTGCTTCAAGTTGATGGTAAACATGAGAAGTGAGAGTTGTATATGAGCCTGGCAGACAGTGAGACACATGAAACCAAATCAGCAAAAAAGTTGTGGACTTCTTTGATTGACTCCAAGATTAAAATGAAAGTAAACTGAAAGTTACCCGAGCTCTCTCTCCCATAATGCACCAGGATGATGGGTGTGATCATCTCATTTTCTGATTTTGTTGCAAAAATCTGTCCTAATGATTTCTCAGAAAGAGATGGAGCCAACAGCATATTTTGTCGTTTATTAGATGTTACTGACAGATGTTGCAATGTACTGTAATTGCTTTATTTTTGCATGTGAAAATATTTGTGTTTTTTTTTCTTTTCAAAAGTTGACACATTCACAATTGAACAAAAAACAAACAAATAAACAAACCAGGTATAGAGTTATGAAATATGTTCCATTGACCAGGGTCTGGTGTGTTGAAATGCTTATTTTTTTTAGCAATAATCATGCAGTTGTTTTGAAATGGAAGTTTAAAAAAAGTCAAAAGAGTCAGCATTTTGTGGTATTTTCAACTGAAATATTTAATTTAAGTGCAAAACTACAAAAACAGAATTCTGCAACACTAAAACAATTTATAATTCATAGAATTGTTGCTAGATATTCATGAAATGTGAAATTATGTGTCCCTTCCTGTCTATCACAGGATGACAGTGTGTTTAAAAAGAAGTGGATTTTGACTTCATGTACAGCAGGCATGCAGCATGCTAGTGACACCCCTTTAAAACTCAAAACAACAATTATGCATATAACTTAGTTCCCTGCAGGATGTACCCTGATATTATAGATGATTATCAGTTAAACCAATTAGTTATTAATGACCAGAGCCTCACTGCACATTGCTTTTGAATGGTGTACCAGAATGGTCACAGCAATTGTAAAGCCCCTAGTTGGAAGAAATTACTCTCCTTGTCCATGCTGGTGACATCCCCTCAAAACTTGGAACAAGAACTTCGTGTTACAGATAAACAGTTATATTAATGAGGCATACGGTGACCAGACTCCCACTGAATACTGCATTGTAAAGCACCCAGCTGGAAATAAATACTCTGCTTGTCCATGCTGGCGACATCTCCTTTCATTTTGTACTGGATCTGTCACAGCAACTGAGTGGCCCCTAACTGCAAAAACCACTCAAATTAATCAGCATAAGTAAACACAAGGGAATAGAACCAAGATGTTGTCTATGATAAACACTGTAGTCCACCTTCCAAATACTGTGGATAAGACTTTGTGTACAACTTTTAGGCATCATGTAACAACCGTGTCAGATTTATAAATATAACTGAACACGAGAGAGTGTTCACCTGAGTGGGTCTTTGAGGTACAGAGCATAAGACTTTGCCAGTATTTATGGGAGCTGGCATCATCATGATTGTTGTAAGCCAGTCTGAGAGATCCAGGAGGAACTGGTCAATGATGGGGATGAGCTTGTGTGTGCTGTAACCCTTTCCTTAGGAGTTAATATTGTGGGGCAAGTGGACTGTAACCCTTTCCTTAGGAGTTAATATTGTGGGGCAAGTGGACTGTAACCCTTTCTTTGGGGGTCAATTTTATGTGGCAACTAGGCTGTAACCCTTTCTTTCCTCAGGAGTCAATCTTGTGTGGCAACTGGACTGTAACCCTTTCCTTCTTTAGGAGTCAGTTGTGTGGCAACTGGGCTCTAACCCTTTCTCTCTTCAGGAGTCATTTGTGTGGCAACTGGACTGTTACCCTTTGTCTCTCCAGGAGTTATTTGTGTGTCAACTGGACTGTAACCCTTTCTCACTTCAGGAGTCAGTTCTGTGGTAACCAGACTTTAACCCCTTCTCTCTTCAGGAGTCAGTTGTGTTGCATCTGGACTCTAACCCTTTCTCTCTTCAGGAGTCATTTGTGTGGCAACTGGACTGTAACCCTTTGTCTCTTCAGGAGTCATTTGTGTGGCAACTGGACTGTAACCCTTTCTCTCTCCAGGAGTTATTTTGTGTCAACTTGACTGTAACCCTTTCTCTCTTCAGGAGTCAGTTGTGTGGCAACTGGACTGTAATCGTCTTCAGGAGTCAATCTTAATCGTGTGTAATTGTTTCTTGGACTGATAAGTGGAGCAGAATGGTCCAGTGGATGGTACAACAGCACATAGCAAAGCTTCAACCGGACAACATAAACCTGTAACTCTCTTAACTCATTCTATACCAGTTCCTGATATTTCCGTATATTTACCTAGATTTGAGACGACAATTGCATATCTAAACTCTTCATGTAAAGAGCTTTCGTTCAAGTACCAACATGCCTATAGTCTTAAGTCAGTGGTTCTGGCACTGCCTGGCAAGTCATGCTGCAAGGGCAGCTGCAGCATGACTTGCCAGGCAGTACCAGAACCACTGACCAAGGCCTGTGACCATGGTATGGAATGAGTTAAAGGACTCTGATGCCCCTACATGATGGTGTTGGCCAAAACTTAAATGGCCGGAGAGAGTGCAGTAGCTGACTGGCCTCTTAAATGGGGAAATTGATGCACAACGATCGAGTGGCGCTTCCAGCCCTATTACCGTTGATTTTCAGGTTGCATTAAGTCATAGCACATGTTTATAAAAGCAATTGGACTACGTACATTCACTACATGGGCCTGCCTGATCTCTTGTCAGTTTGTGATGTGGAGGATCCTAACCCTTCATGTTTGGTACTGGAGGGCAAGCACAGACTGACTGCAGGTCCAGGTGGAGCCACACAGCAGATATATGAGGCTCAATTTAAAGTAAGTCATTATTCTGCATGGTGGCAGCACTTGCTTCCTGTGTCACATGACACGTTCAACCAAGGACTGAATCAAGTTTTGATGATCCCCCAGGTGTCTCCACCTGCAGGTGGATACTATAGGATGGAAGCTACCTGTAGTGCCATCTGCTGGTAGCATGCTCCATTTCTCTTACATTATTTGTCCTCCAGGGGGCAGTTGTGCATGACTTTGACCTACTGTACTTATCACAAATTTGGCAACGTTGTTCCTACAACAGTATCATGTAGAATTATATAGGATTGCATACATAGCCATAGAACTACATGTACAGTTCCAGTGAAAATCCATTTTGCAGAAATTTTGGTAGCACGTAGTGAACTACAGTTCTAGGAAATCAGTGTAATGTGTTCCTATATTGAAAGGAGAGATAAACCGCACACAGCCTGTCCACTTGTATATAAAGGTAGCTGAAGCACAACATGAGATAAAATATAGCCATACATTTAGCAACATGTAGCTGTCACATTGAAATTTTAAGCCTGTTTAACCCTTGTGATACATGTACATATATGTACAGTGCGTGCATGTATACATGTCATTACTAAATATGTTTTTATGCACAGGACACACACAAAATCAGTGAATACATGATGAAGATCTCAATATTTTGCTGTATATATAGGGTGCACCTATATGTGAAATGTGCAGGCATAACCTGTTTCACGCCATAATGTTGTTTGTTTGTGAGCTTTTTGGGGGATGGGGGTGGGTGGCATATACATATACACATACATGCATGGGTTGGTGTGCTCAGTGCCCAACTAATCCCAAAGAAAGCTGTTAACCTGGGGCATGTGATCTTGATAGGTCTCATCTACAGTTGTCAGTCAAACTGTTTTTCATTATACCGTTGAAATTAGTTGAGAACACTGAAGCAGACGACATTTGACCGCCAGCCAGTTTTGACCGGTTTAACGGGGAAAGGGTTAAGTGCAGTTGACAGTAGGTGTTTCAGGTGAGTGTTGTACAACCAACAAACAAGTAGTTGAAGGTTTGAGTGCAGTAATGATTAGTTTGGAAGTGAATTCTATCATTAGTTGCATCGAGCAACTTCCAGTGTTTGATTGCAGTGGGAACATTTTTTTGAAGTAAACATGTTTAATCCTTAAAGCACTAATGTATGGTTGAGTCAACAGCTTTCCTCGGGACACTTTTTGTGTGCAGTATTGAGTCAACAGCTTTCCTCAAGACACTTTGCGTGCAATGCGCACAAAGTGTCCCAAGGAAAGCTGTTGAGTAAGACTACTTTTTGCTGTAGACTGGGCGTGCTGGTATTTGAATAAAAGCTATCTTCATGAGGAATTTGAATCTTTTAACCATTATATGTTTAATGGTGATGAAAAAACGACTATCCCAGTGATTAGCACTTCACGGGTTAACTCTTTGGTGTATGTTTGCACTGGAGTGCTGTTGAGATTGCTGGGTTAAACTTATTGATATCCCCTGTACACAGTTGTTGCAGCATATTGTGATAACATTTGTTCCTAAAACTATTGATCAAAATCATAATCAATGAGGGAAACTGCAACTTTTGTTACAATGTGAGACAGACTGTGTCAAAAGTTTTATCGTTCAATGTTAAATTGAGCGTGGGGGACCTAATATTGATATATCAGCAGGCAACTTTTGCCCATGAAAAATTATCAGAAATCAGTCCAGTGCCATAAATGTTGTAACCCTCTCTCTCTCTCTCTCTCTCTCTCTCTCTCTCTCTCTCTCTCTCTCTCTCTCTCTCTCTCTCTCTCTCTCTCTCTCTCTCTCTCTTTCTCTCTCTCTCTCTTCTCTCTCTCTCTCTCTCTCTCTCTCTCTCTCTCTCTCTCTCTCTCTCTCTCTCTTGCTGATTTTGTTCAGTGCACTCAGGATAAACTTATTAACCTAGATATGCTTAGGAAAACTGTAGATTCATGCAGTCGTCAGAGACTTAACCACAAAGGGGTTAATTTGTGTCATATTTGAATCCAGGATGGGAACACGAGAACAATAGAGAGGGATAAATGTGGTTATGTGATACACAAAATAATTTTCACCTATTGCACTAAATCAGAAGGAGAAATTTAATGTGTCACCAAATCATTTCAATGGGGAAGAGCAAGAGCAGTAGGTTCCTGTGCCTGCCCTGTAGAGGGGGCTTTAGAGGGGGCAAAAAAAAGATGATATTCCTGAGTCCATTCTACATTAATTAACCCTTAAAGTGTTAATCACAGCTATAGATGTTTTCTTATACAGCTGACAATGGCGATACATTTTTATGTTTCCCGGTGGAAGCCGGGAGACATATTGTTTAAGTGCCCGTTTCTTCCGCTTGTTGTTGTTGTTGTTGTTGTTGTTGTTGTAGTTGTTGTTGTTGTTGTTGTTGATGTCCAGGTTCTTCAACACTTGGTTTCCGTGCGATAAGTCTTGAAAGACTTGATGGAATTTGATGAAACTTGGTAGGATTATGTATCTTGCCAAGACCTAGGTTGGGATTGTATTTGGGTGACCTTGACTTAATTATCAAGGTCAGAGGGTCACTTATGTGAAATTGGTTTCCGTGCGATAAGTCTTGAAGAACTTAATGGAATTTGATGAAACTTGGTAGAATTATGTATCTTGGCAAGACTTAGGTTGGAATTGTATTTGGGTGACCTTGACGTAATTTTCAAGGTCACAGGGTCACTTATGTGAAATTGGTTTCCGTTCGATAAGTCATGAAGAACTTAATGGAATTTGATGAAACTTGGTAGGATTATGTATCTAGGCAAGACCTAGGTTGGAGTTGTACTTGGATGACCTTGAGCCAATTCTCAAGGTCACAGGGTCACTTACATGAAATTGGTTTCCGTTCGATAAGTCTTGAAGAACGTGATGGAATTTGATGAAACTTGGTAGGATTATGTATCTTGGCATGACCTTGTTCAGATTGTATTTGGATGACCTTGAGCAAATTCTCAAGGTCACAGGGTCACTTATGTGAAATTGGTTTCCGTTCGATAAGTCATGAAGAACTTGGTGGAATGTGATGAAACTTGGTAGGAGTATGTATCTTGGCAAGACCTAAGTTGTGATTGTATTTGGATGACCTTGAGCGCATTCTCAAGGTCACAGGGTCACTTATGTGAAATTGGTTTCCATGCGATAAGTCTTGAAGAACTTGATGGAATTTGATGAAACTTGATAGGATTATGTATCTAGGCAAGACCTAGGTTGGGATTGTATTTGGGTGACCTTGACCTAATTTTCAAGGTCACAGGGTCACTTACATGAAATTGGTTTCCGTTCGATAAGTCATGAAGAACTTAATGGAATTTGATGAAACTTGGTAGGATTATGTATCTTGGCAAGACCTAGGTTGGGATTGTATGTGAATGACAATGAGCGAATTCCCAGAGTCACAGGGTCACTTATGTGAAATTGGTTTCCGTTCGATAAGTCATGAAGAACTTGATGGAATTTGATGAAACTTGGTAGGATTATGTATCTTGGCAAGACCTAGGTTGGGATTGTATTTGGATGACTTTGAGCAAATTCTCAAGGTCACAGGGTCACTTATGTGAAATTGGTTTCTCTGCAATAAGTCTTGAAGAACTTGATGAAAATTGCTAGAGTAATGTATGTAGGTGAGAGCTAAAATAGGATTGTAATTTTCAAGCAAACTTGGTCATTTGTAATTTGTTATCACCTGTAGCTTATTCAGAGACGTAAGTGTTCCACCGGGAGACATTTGATTTTCTGTTGGAAAATCAGTCTGTTCTAGTTTATATCTACATTCTTATGAAAGATTTTCATTTGTACATCTACATGTACATACCCCAGAAGGGTTTTCAGTTTATTTTTTTCTAATTCTCATTGGCTCTGCTGGGGAAGATAATTGCCTGCAAAACAGACCTATATGCTTGCTTACTCTATCTCATTCATCTTCTAAATGCATCATATGCATCCCCTTTGGACGAGACAGACGTTGATCCGTATTGAAGACAAGGTCAGGGAAATAAAGAAAAATGAAACCAGATAGCTAAGTTTGTTGATTACTGTATTGGAGTGTACTGCTGTCTTCAGGAAACAGTCCTGGTGTATGTACATAAAAAATTGATGTCTGGTTGATTCATTCCATACTAGTCAGTCATTAACTCACTTCATCCCAGTCCCCGGTTAATTCATCCCATGCCATTCCCTGGTTAATTTGTCCCACGCTAGCCCCTGGTTAACTCATTCCCCATAAGTCTTTGGTTAACTCATCCCATACCTATCAGTCATTAACTCACTTTACACCAGTCCCTGGTTAACTCCCATACCCATCAGTTATTAACTCATCCCATACCCATCAGTCATTAACTCACTTTATACCAGTCCCTGATTAACTCCCATACCCATCAGTCATTAACTTACTTTATACCAGTCCCTGGTTAACTCCCATACCCATCAGTCATTAACTCACTTTATACCAGTCCCTGGTTAACTCCCATACCCATCAGTCATTAACTCAGTTTATACCAGTCCCTGGTTAACTCACCCATACCCATCAGTCATTAACTCAGTTCATACCAGTCCCTGGTTGACTCATCCCTTATCGTTGGTGCACTCCATACCAGTCCCTGTTTAAATCTTTGCATACTACATGTAGTCCTCAATTAACTCACCCCATCTCAGTCCCTAAGGTCAGCTTACAGTAACCATGCCAATCCCTGCTTTAAATATTCTATACCAGTCCATGCATCGGTAACTCACTCCATCCCAGTCCATGCATGGGTAGCTCACTCCATCCCAGTCCATGCATGGGTAACTCACTCCATGCCAGTCCATGCATGGATAGCTCACTCCATGCCGGTCCATGCATGGGTAACTGACTCCATGCCAGTCCCAAATCAGTTCATTCTGTTTCAATCGCAGCTGTAAACATTCCATACTGGTGCCTAGTTAATTCATTCCATACTGGTGCCTAGTTAATTCATTCCATACTGGTGCCTAGTTAATTCATTCCATACTGGTGCCTAGTTAATTCATTCCATACTGGTGCCTAGTTAATTCATTCCATACTGGTGCCTAGTTAATTCATTCCATACTGGTGCCTAGTTAATTCATTCCATACTGGTGCCTAGTTAATTCATTCCATACTGGTGCCTAGTTAATTCATTCCATACTGGTGCCTAGTTAATTCATTCCATACTGGTGCCTAGTTAATTCATTCCATACTGGTGCCTAGTTAATTCATTCCATACTGGTGCCTAGTTAATTCATTCCATACCTGTTCCTGAGCTTCACCTTCTCTTGCTAAGATATAAGGTAAATCTTGCATATTCTGATTTTTTATAAGAGCTTTTATTCAAGTTATCACCATGCCAGGTGGCAAGTCTGTAGTTTTTGCTTCTTTGACCTAGGTGTGGGCCCAGTTGCTGTGTCCTTGCCATTATGTATGCATCACCAAGCGGGCTAACCCCCAGCAGTGGTATGAATACATGTATGAAAGCGAGGCATGTAAGCAGAGTTTTTTGGCTACCAGATGGCACTCTGTGCACCTTCTCATAAGTGAGCAGGACGTGTCAAGGTCACGATAATGCATGATGGCGGACACTAGTCTTGTCAGTGTCAACATGAGCAGAAATACATGAAATAGACCAAATACAGGAGGTGTATGGAAGTTTACCATCACAAATCATTGTTGTAGGAAGTACAGAAAGCATTGATAGTTGGAACGTTGAGTGACAAGGCAAATTATCATGGAAAACCAGCATTGTTTGTTGTGAAGTGGGCTGTAATGCAGATACCAGGAAGAAATGTCAAACCGACAGATCTCAAAAATAAAAGTGCCACTTTATTCCTTCCATCAACTGATATTCCTCGTTCTTTTGAATACTGTTTCAGCCACGGCAGATTCTTTTTTTTTTTTAAGAAATCAAGGTCCGTGTTTCACTCTTCATTACTTGTGTATTCAGTCCCAGGGACGTGCTATTCTGAATAGCATGTTCCTGCTGTATTGAATTCAATGGCAGCACTGGGCGGCTATTAAAGATTGAGTGGCCCACAAATTACCCAGAATCCTATGCGTGCCTCGCTCTGATGTTGGAATCTCCGCTGGGGTTTTCCTGTTGGGTAAACTTATATGCATAGATCGCATTAGTCGTTCAAGTGGTACCCATGCAGTGCCTTACAATAAATAATATAACACAATACAACTAGAAAGTCATTCAAATGGTATACAGTGGCACACAATAAATAACAGAATAAAGAAGGACCTGCCGCCTATAAAGTCTAACAAACCCACTTGTAACCAGAGGTGGTCATAGAGTTGCATCCGATGTCATACCGTATCTCTCTAGTATCCCAAAAGTAGTACTAGAACTTCCCTCATAGTGCAGTTTTAGTTCTGTAGCATACAGTGTCTTTCGAAGGACATACCGAAACCAAAATAAAGGAGGATCTGAAACTGTCCAACTAGAACACATGGATAATGTTACACTAGCAACGGCCAGTATCCTCCCAAGGGAAATACAATCTCTCCATTAAAATAATATTGAAAGTCAGTATATCTCTCATGTTCTATATTTGCGTAAACAGCGACTCCAATGACATTATGTGCCATGACGTCACTCGCGTTGCAAGGGTGTGTGCCACACAAGATGCATGACCTGACAGGAGAGTAGTGTAGGCCTATTCCTTCCTGAGGGGGGAGGTGAGCTTTTCTCACACAAAATTATGTACTAGAAATTGCACGTTGTGGCTACTGGGTTGGCATGTAGTATCTTATATAATCCCGGGAAAAGCTGCTCTTGCCTTTTTTGTCTAATCACATGGTTGATACATTTAGGATATAAAGATCATCCCACGGCTAAATCAGTATCCTACCCTGTACAGTTCCCCCTCGAGCTGTATCCTCCTTCGACCCTTCGGGTCTCAGGAGTAAACAGGCTCTCAGAGGAACTGTACCGGGTAGGATACTGATTTAGCCATTAACCTTTAATTATACATGTAGTCATGTAGTCATTTGGGATGTAAAGTGGCACATGGAGTCACAAGACTTCACTATTAAAGTATTCATATTTTGCATTATGACCTTTAGCAGTGTTGAAGTGATTATATATTGCATTTTAACCCTGAGGTAGTTACATGTACATATTGCATTTTAACATTTAATTGAGATGGTTTTATGGTGCATTTTGACCTTTAGGTGGTTGCATGTGTTGTACATTGTGACCTTGGAGTATTTTGCAATATTTACGTTTTTTTTTTTAGCATTAGAAGAATAGGAATAATTTGAATGTTCATTTTCATTTTTCAATGAATGCAGTTGATTGGTTGCCTCCTAAGCATCCCCCAGACTCGCTATTTGTTTCGGTTGTGGGCGCGTGTCGGGCCCACATCAGAAACAATAGCGACTCGGGGGATCCTATGGAGGCAATTGATTGGATGTCCACATGCAATCATAGCAGCCTTCAAGTAGCATGTATAGCAATGAGGTCAGGACTAGTTTGGCTTGTGCTGGCAGGCCTGAAATCTGTGCCCCAGAAACATTATTAGAAATGCCTGTCATCAAGTTGCAGTCACCAGTCAATGAATACAATTGAAAGGACGTTCAGTTCGTAATTGCCCAACAAATTTAGCTGTGCACGCAAGACAAGGACTAGCTGTGCAGGCAAGACCAGGACTAGCAAGACCAAGACTAGCTGTGCAGGCAAAACCAGGACTAGCAAGACTAGACCAGGACTGGCTGTGCAGGCAAGACCAGGACTAGCAAGACTAGACCAGGACTAGCTGTGCAGGCAAGACCAGGACTAGCAAAACTAGACCAGGACTGGCTGTGCAGGCAAGACCAGGACTAGCAAGACTAGACCAGGACTGGCTGTGCAGGCAAGACCAGGACTAGCAAGACTAGACCAGGACTGGCTGTGCAGGCAAGACTAGGACTAGCTGTGCAGGCGAGACCAGGACTAGCAAGACTAGACCAGGACTAGCTGTGCAGGCAAGACCAGGACTAGCTGTGCAGGCAAGACCAGGACTAGCAAGACTAGACCAGGACTAGCTGTGCAGGCAAGACTAGGACTAGCTGTGCAGGCAAGACCAGGACTAGCAAGACTAGACCAGGACTGGCTGTGCAGGCAAGACCAGTCCCCAGACTTTGCTCAGGACAGGTTGGTACATTGAATTGAGGCCAATGCATGCAAGTCCTATTGAAGTTCATAGACATGTAGCGAACCTAGTTGACTCTGTCAGTGCTGAGGTTTTGCACTTTGTCAATGGGCTGCATCGCCTTGGGCACATAACGCAAGACATGCTGAGAAAATGTCTTGACCTGGACCAGTCTTTCCTGCAATGAGAGGCAGGTCCTGGTACTGGAATAAAAGGTCCTGGTACTGGAATAAAAGGTCCTGGTACTGGAATAAAAGGCACTTTCATGAGGAAGTTGAATTGGGAACAATTGTAATAATTGACACCAGCAGAACTTTCATTGTTTTTAGCAGGCAAAGAGTCAAATAAAAATCTGCCCAATGTTGGAATGAGTTAACTGAAGTAAATGACTATATGTTATGGCAGCCCACTCTTTGACATGTGTTGCGTCTGTGTGAGAAACCCACCTGATGAGCACCAAGGGTGATTTTTCATTCTTTTGTTGTAAACAGAATCTAAAAATTTACGTATCCCTTGATACAGAGAGAGGTTTATCTTTTAAGGCCGATCGATCTTCATTTCGCTTCAGATTAGGTTATTTCCTTCATCTGGCTCTCATGACGCTTCAACCTGTATAGAAGTCTGTGATGTGTTTTCATATTGCGACGTCTCTCACGTCCGTTGTTGATGGAGTGGCTTCACAAACCTGTTTACCTGTGAAGACAAAAAGCGTGCCATAACTTCCAATCAATCAAACCATTTGGGATATTAGAGTGTCATAGTGAAATGACCTAATCTGAATGTTTTGGAATTTCTCCAGAGATGAAAAGATGCACATCTGCCACGGTCTGTCCTCAGGGAGGGGTGAAACAAAACAGAAGAGCCATGGTCTGTCCTCAGGGAGGGGTTACATAAAACAGAAGAGCCCCCAGTGACCAGTTTGTAATTTTCTGTGGATAGGTTGGGGATGAACTCTATGACTTTCACCATAAGGATAAGGATCTGCGGAAATTTCAATCTGTGATTTTACACTATATGTACAGCAGTGTATGTTTATTTCGGAACATTTTTTACTGGGTAAACTAGTTATGGGTGCAGTCAGGGCAATGCGTTTACACACTGTGAACTCACTCAGTACAGTGATGGATTTTGCCAAGCAGACCTACATGTATGCAGCTGAAACAAAAGAAAAATCACATATACTGTATCCCTCTCAAAAGAAGACCATAATTTGTTCAACATACATGTACCGATTAGTTTGTTTGTTTTTTTTTTCTCCAAACTCCAGCTGGCCAGATCCATTTCCACCTGATAGTGGCTGCCCAGAGGTTCCCAAAATACGGAAATTTCAGTAGTGTGACTGAAAATCACTGTTTTTTTTTTTTAATCATGTCTGCCTACCTATTGGCATTTGAAACAGTGCTACTTTTTCTTGGGGGGGGGGAAGGGGGAATTGTACATTTATTTCTTCAAAAAGTTCACACAAATATTTCAAAATTTAAGTTGTAGAATAGGCCTCCAAATGGACCTTTAAATTGTCAAACCTCTGAGCTTGCAGGAGCTTTCCATTTTGGAATCACCCTGGGACGGGGGGATGTCCTTCCTGCCAGCTCTGCACCTACAGAAATGCAGTTATAAATTCTGTGTGATCAACAGAACTGATATAATCCTCCTGGGGACCTCCGTACTGTGGATAAACCTCAGCATAGACATAGTAAAACTGAGTTATTAACTTAAGCATCTGGGTTGCTCTTGTCCAAATACTGTGAGCATAAGCTCTTCTGAGCTCTGCTCAGTTCATGAAGCTACAACTGAAGCTTAAATCAGCTCAATTCAGGGAGTATACACAGGTCAACTGAGGATGGGCTGTTCACCAATTCTAAGTCAAATTGTTTTTCAGTACTGTTGAAATTTAATAAAAAAATTTGAAGCAGATGACATTTGACCACAAGCAGGGTTTGACCAGTTTCAGGTGAAAAGGCTTAAATGACTATACTAATATTCTTTTTATACTGTATGGTTTAGATACATGTACATGTACCCAGATTGGGAATCATAAAATCTGTGACATTTTAATTTCATGTGATTCAGGAAAGCTGTTGTTCTGGAAAGTTTATGGTGACTGAGAATATGTATATGCAAGCTTATGTATAATAACCCCAAATAGCTGACCATTATAATTGGTCTAAAATTACAACTAACTCAATCAGCAAACATCAAGAGACAACCACAATTTTGTCAGGAATTTTCCAAATTGACTCTTTTTTTTTTCAAAAAGTACAATTGTAAATTTCTTGCCAAAAATGCACAGATACCCTTTGAGGACAGTGGTACCTGTTGTATGCAACCACTGCTGTGAGCAGCCGCATTGCTTTTTGTGGTCACTGGGCTCAGACATAGAAGTCAATTCCTTTGTAAAATTTACCTGTGGTGACAGGTCACCTGCTGTATGTGGCCACTTTTTCTTGGCTGAAGGGGTGGCCACATACAGCAGGTACCACTGTATATGAGTCTGAATATGTCATACCCACTGTTCCCAACGTCATGAATAACGCTTGGGTCTGATCTCAGAAACTCCATTTATTTCCCTTGAGATCCTTGTCCAACTGAAGAATCATCCTTATTAATATTAATGTGTCTCAGGAGGGGTGGGTGATGCATTATGGGTAAAGACAACATCAAATTAGTTTTGTTGTGAAGCTGATACAGCGACTTATTGTCTCTTCCATCACTTAGATAGTGGCAAAGATTTTCAACCCGCACAAGTCAAATACAGGGGGGCAGTCATTAAAACCTGTGTGACCTCGTACAATATGAACTTGCATTGAATTGGAAATGATTCTATTCACATGTAAGAAAATACAATTTATAACATAGTTGAACACAAAAATATGTGAAAGGGCTGCCAGGATGCGAAACTTTGTTGGGCTATCAGAGTTACGTTGATACATTCATCTGTACATGTATATTGCATGAAAATAGTATTATTCAATTATTTAAAGCACCAGTATATAATATAGTGCATTACTTGACCCTGAATATGTGCATTGTTCTTCAAAATATTATTTCTAAGTGTATTGATTTTATTTTCATGATGTAGGAAGCTTATAAACATTGATTTCCTTCCATATGTTCAAAACATTAAAGGTGAGTCAAGATTTGTACCTGCACTGTCTTTTAAGACGTGTAAACAGACACTGTCTGGTTTCTATGGTTAATCAATCAGATGCTTTTTTTTTTGTTTTCGTAATGAAATAACTCCTTCCTTCACCTAAAATGAGATGCTCCTGGAAAAGCAGCGATGTTATCCATAGTCATACTCAGGACAACGCCATCTGTCCTTGTCAAGGGGACTCTGTCTAGGGATCCATCTTTGTCAGTGTCAGATGACTGCTTCATAAATATGAAATATTTCACTTAAAAACTTGGACAAGAAAAAGGAATATGAAATTTATTACGACTGAAGAACTTTTTTTGTCATATACTCCTTTGAATTATTAAGTGTTTTGCTTTGTGTGTATGTGCTAGATGGCAATTTTTCTATGAAAGAAGAAAAATGGTTGACTTGGTGACAATCAGACAGAGTCTGCTGCTCCCTAGCTGAATATGGACTGTGTGTATAATGGACCCTCCCCACACCAGGACAGCGGTTGACCTGGGCTATGCTATTTTGATAGGAATCGTCACCCTTTTGATTCCAAATATTCTCTGAAAACAAAAACTAACCAGGAATATTGCAAAGACGAATATTTTAATTAAATCTGCATGTTCTCAGTTTCAGCAGGCTAGGAAAAGGTTAATGAAAGTTTCTTAATCTATAAGGTCATTGGTCCCTGGGTTTTACAGACTTTTGCTGGGCAAGTCACTTAAGCTTTTCCCTGTTGAATGAAGACTGAGTTCAGCAAGTTGGGTGCTATTAGCACCCAATTTGCATCCAGGAAAGCTGTTGACCTGGGTGATGTTATCATGGTAGGTGTCATCTACAGTTCTCATTCAAAATGTTTTTTGTTACTGTTGAATTTAGTAAAAAAACATTGAAGCAGACGACATTTGGCCACCAACTAGTTTTGACCGGATTAAAGTGGAAACATTAATTTCGACGTGTTGGTGCTTGAATGAAATTTCTTTTCATGAAAATATTGAAAATATGCCATGCAAATTGGAAATCTAAATATATAAAAACCTTTATTTTCATAGAGTGTGCTGGCTAAGTACCTGGAGCACTAATCTGCCACAGGGCCCTCTGCTCTAAATCTGAGTTGTGTTGACACAACAGGAGTGGGCCACCTGTTAATTGAATACGTTTTGAACCAATAAAAATCCCGGGGCTTCGCTTGAGAATGTTTTTGCCTTGAAAAATTCCATTATGTACAATAACACTGATCAGTCATGTGTAAGAATTAAAAAAAATGCATTTTGTGATGTAGCAAATTGAAATGTGTCTAATAAGAGAACTGTTAATTGAATTGCTGCATGATTCATAGGATTCTTTAGATTCTTAGTATCAGTTCATTTGTTGATGACGTATTTTATCATAAATTAATTACTTCCAGCAGGTGATTCGGAACAGTTCATGTATTTTGCTGGAAAATTTAATATTTTATCATCGTATCAGTCAGAACTATAATGGTACGTGACAGTGAATAATGTATAATAATGGATATGGACTGTGGACTTGATTCGCAGCTATTGCAGCACATGGTAGTTTATTTATTAATGGACACCTGCGTGGTTACACTGGTACTTTAGCTGGTAAGTACATATTTACAGAACATCTGTATTCCATTGGTAGAAACATAAAGAGACAACATTGGGACCCATGTGGTCTTTAACTCTTTTGTACTCCAAATGGCCAAAAGCGACCACGTGACAAATGCAGGGCTTTCAAATTAACTGCGCAGCTGCTCTAGCCCATATTGCTCAAGAGAGAAGGGTCTATATGTGCAGGTAGATTCTTGTATTAAATGAGGGCAAAATGAACTTTCAAAAAGTGCAATCCAGAAATGTGAAACTTTAGAAAAGAAATTAAAAGTCTGAGCATCGGGTAGAAAGAAAATGTCATCTGTTTGGAACAAGTATATTTTATTTCTAGAAATGTTGGTAATGCCTCGGGCATATGCTCCAGTATGCCAGCATCATTGAGGAGGATTTAAGTATCCCCACTGCCCAGTGACTGAGTCATAGAACTTGGCAGCAAAATAATATGAATGCCTCCAATGCCATCTGCTTAGTGTTGAAAACATTCTGAACAGGAATCATAGATAAGACATACATGTATAATGGTAGCATGTGCTAGGGTAACAGGTTTCTTTTGTGCAAGTTGGATCATTGGTACACAACCCACACCCATGAAAGTTGTTGACTTAACCCTTTCCCCCTCAAACCGGCCAAAGCCGGCTGGTGGTCATACGTCGTCTGCTTCAGTGTGCTCAACTAATTTCAACAGTTATGAAAAACAATTTGACTGAGAAATGTACACGAGACTTATCAAGATCACTTGGCCCAGGTCAACAGCTTTCCTTGGCATGGGTTGCCCAACTCATGCCAAGGAAAGGTGTTGACTCAGTCTTAATACAAGGGGGAAAGGGTTAATCACATTCTAACCAGCAAACAGTTAACCTTTGGATTGCTACTAGCTTTGGTAGAGTACACCGTAACCCTTTCAGTGCCAACTGTGACTTAAGTCAAAGTATTTAAGATGATTTCCCAGCATTATCAAATAGACACCCTATTTAAATAGTCTTTGTAAACAGATCTTCCATTCAAGTACCAGCATGCCTAGTGTTTCCATTAACCTCCAACTGAGGGTATATCACCCTTTTCAAAATCTGAAATACCTGTGAGAAAATTCTAAAGGCTCACAAGTCATGTTTATACACATATAAAACTGGTGAAGTCTAGTCTTTTCCCCAGATTTTCCCTTCTTGTGACCCCATGGGAAAATTCCTAATGGAAACACCGCTGTATGCCTATAGTTCCATTGCATATGATAGTCTAGGTCAACAGCTTTTCCCAGCACGCTTTGGGTGCATAGTGCCCAAAGTGCACAGAGGGAAGCTGTTGACTCAGTCCAAATGTGGCACTGAAAGAGTTAACCCTGTCAGCCCTGCCTTGGTGGCTGAGTCAACAACTTTCCTTGTCATGCTTGGGGAGCAGTGTGTACTAAGGCAAGCTGTTGACTGTGACTGTTCCTTTTTATGCCCCCCTTCGATGAAGGTGGGGCATATAGCTTCGCACATGTCAGTTGGTTGGTCGGTTGGTCGGTCGGTAGACTGTGGTTTCCACACAATAACTCAAGAAATTTTTGAGCTAGGACTTTGATACTGTACAGGTGTATCATTCTAGTCAAAAGCTAGGCGAAGTTCGAAGATGGTTGACTTTGACGTAATTTCCAAGGTCACAGTGGTACCTGAGTTAACTTTGGTTTCCGTACAATAACTGGAGAGGTTTTTAAGCTAGGACTTTTATATTGCACAGGATTATAGTCCATATTTGGGGCTAGGCAAAGTTTGAAAATAGATGACCTTGACCTCATTTTAAAGGTCACAGAGCCACTTTACTGAATATGGTTTCATGCTTTCTGCATGATAACTTATACCTTGGAGCTAGGACTTTTATATTGCACAGCTTTATGGTTCTCTGTATGGCCTGGGTTGAGTTTGAAGATGGGTGACCTTGACTCAGTTTTCAGGGTCACAGAGAGATTATAGAATTCCTGTGGTTTCTGCACAATAACTCAAGAAATTTTTAAGTTAGGACTGGGATATTTTACAGGTCTATAGTTCTTGCTAAGGGCTAGAAGAAGTTTAAAGTTTATTGACCTTGATGTAATTTCCAAGGTCACATTGGTACCTGAGTTAACTTTGGTTTCCACATGATAACTGAAGAGGTTTTTAAACTAGGACTTTTATATTGCACTGCATAATTGTCTGTATTCGGGGCTAGGTCAAGTTTGAAGATGGGTGACCTTGACCTAATTTCAAAGGTTACAGAGCCACTTGGTTGAATACTGTTTCTGCATGATAACTTGCATTTTAGAGGTAGCACTTTTATATTGCACAGCTTTATGGTTGCCTATAAGGGCTAGTTTCAGTTTGTAGATGGGTGACCTTGACCCAGTTTTGAGGGTCACACACAGACAGTAGACTTCCTGTGGTTTTTGCACAATAACTGAAGAAGTTTTTGAGCCAGGACTTGAATACTGCATCCCTATGTAGTCCTTGTTCAGGGCTAAAAGAAATGTTAAAGTTTGGTGACCTTGCCCTAATTTCCAAGGTCATAAAGCCACTTTGCTGAATATGGTTTCTAAATGATGACTAATTTTTCAGCAATAACTTTCATATTGTCCAGGTTTTTAGTCGTTTTTTAAGGGCTAGGTTAAAGGTTAAAGATGTGTGACATTGATGTATGATCCACCTTCACTAATTTTGTAAGGTCACGAGTGCCCCATCTACCACTATCAATAGGGTAGCGAGGGCAAGGGTAATGAGGGTGGGGGGGGGCATCTATGTTTTACAAACATATCTTGTTTCTCTGGAGGTACAGGCTGCCCTCCACCCCCCCCCCCCCCTCCTCCATGCTGGTATACAGAATAAAAGTTTGGGATTTTTTAAAGAATTTGAATCTTGAGGCATCATGGTAATTCAGATGATAACACAGCTGTTTTTGTGATCAGCATGGAGAGAGATAATATTGTTTTTCAGGCTTCATGTAGGGCACCCAACCATTATCTTTGGATCTGTTTGCATTCTATTTCGAAAAAAAAATAAATAAAAAGCTCTTTTTCTGCAGATTTTTCAAAAGTTCCTACCTATTTCTATGTATGTTTTAAAGAAGGTCTATTAAATGGTCTGGGTATAAGTTTAATTCTGACCAAGAGATCAGGTTCGTGCGGAATTCCAGAAAATGCATAAATTTAGATAAAAATTTTTCCTATGTTCCTCAGGGGTTATCCTCCCTCTAACATGTACATCACCTCTGTAATTGGTGTTGACTCAGCATGTATGTTTACTTAAACTCTTTAAATGCCAATTACATCTAAAGTCGATCTACTTAAGTCAAACTAGTCTGATTTATAACAAAGATCCCACATTTGTATTCTTCATAAAAATACCTTTCATTCAAGTACCAGTATGCCTATTCGTGTAGTTCCAGAGAGAATATCCCAGGTCAACAACTTTTCTCAGAGCGCATTGCGCCCAATGTGCCCTGAGAAAAGCTGTTGATTCAGTCCAAAATTTGGCACTTAAATAGTTAATTTTGATTGGTAAAATGAATAATTTCAGTTTACCTCCAATGGGTCTAGACCTGCTGGTATAATTAAGATGTAACTTGCAAATTTCATTAAGTAATACACAAATGTCTTTGCGTTGTGCTGTGGATCATGTAGGTGCATAGAGAAAAAGATTATGTAGAAAACAAACAGCATTTGTGTGCCAACGTTAGGGACTTTAGAGTCAAAGTATGGCAAGTACATGTATGATTCATAAATGCCATGACCAGATAAAACATTGGCGAATTCATTTTTCATAGAAATAAATCTCCCTCGTAATATATCAGCAATGTGCAAATTGTGCTGTATACGTATCAAGCTAGAAAAACACTGTGACCTAATCAATCTGGATTAATAAGCATGTTTGAGGATTCAATGTCCCCCAACACCAATAAATCAAATCCACCATGTTTAGCATAAGAGATATCAAGTTAGGTCAATTGCTCAAGCAATTGATTTACACTTCCCCTAATTGATTAATTACCCCACAATCAACGTGGCTCTTCATTGTTTTTCTGGGATCGATGGTGATTTAATTCATGATAGCTGTAGAGAAGGAACGATACCAGGAGATATTTTGGCAGACATGACGTTCGGTTAGTCCCGTGCATGTAAATTCTCGTATGCGATTAATCAACACTTAGCACCACTGGCTATGTCTGGGAGAGGGACTGGGATTGATTGCTCCTGGAGGAGAAGCGTAGGGAGTTTTTCCTGATACTGTGACAGGGATCCAAGAAAATTCAATGACGGATTGGTGGCCACTCAACGCTTCAGTGATATGCGGATTTGGGAATCGGCCAATTAGGACATGAAGGAAAACATGGATTTGGATGTTGCATCAATGATATTTATTTTCCAAATTCTCGGGGACTGATTTAATTTTGTGCATACAAACATCCAGTACAGGTACAAACCATCTAACTGTAACAGGTAACCAGTAAAAAATGGCTACATGTGTGGCATGCAACACACAAAAAAACCTTTACCCAATACAGTACCTATACCGAACACCCTTGGGACCGGAAAAAAGTGTTCGGTATAGTGAGGGGTTCGGTATAGGGAGGTTTGCTTACATTGGAAGTGTATATTTGGAACTGAGAATTGGTGTTCAGTAAAAAGAGGTGTTCGGTGTACAGAGGTGTTCTGTTAGAGAGTTTTTACTGTACTTGGTTTACAGATACAGTTCATTTGACTACTTACATGTAGTGGCACATCCAAATCAGAACCCTCAGGTCTTAATTATCAGTTTAGTTTTAATTTGAAATGTACATTGTATTTCTTTTGTCTTTAGCAATTCCTTAAATGATTGAAGAGACTTTTTTGTAGCATGGTACTTTTTTTTCCTTCAATAAAATCAGTTGAAATACTCAAAAATAATAAATGAATATTCAGTCATAAAAGTAAAATTTTTTGAGGATATTACAAAATATTTGGATAAAATTAATTCATATACCACTATTGATTTCTGTGCGAAGTTTGCTGGCTTTTCCTTCAACAGTTAATTATTTTGAAAAAAAAAGATCGTCAATATTTTTACTAGTTTTTATAAAGAAAAGTTTTTTGAAGTTCAGCTCAAAGCCATTTAATTTTTGGTAGGAGTAGGTAAAGCCAATTGGAGCATCTCATATTGAAATTATTACGAGTGTTATGTCCTGCGGTGGCCAATTCAGTGGTGGCATTCAGAGGTCAAACACATTGTATAGGCATTGTCTGCTTGCCGCCACGTGCCACCAGGGGTCACTGCAATGCCACATTGCACATGGGATGCTTTTGACTTCGATGGCCATTGTGAAAGATGGTGTAGAAATATAGCAGTGTAGAATTACTCCATAGTTGATGTCTTGCACAAAGGAACATTGCTCAAAATGTCAGTGTACAACTGTAAAGTCCCAGGCTGTACTGCAGATACCCGGAAAATAGGCAATTTGCAGAAATATCCATGAATGAGCGGGGTCACATTTGAGACCCACTTGGAAGACATTGTTTATTTGCAAACTTCTACAGTGATCATAAACTGAGTGACAGACTTGGAAAGGTCTTCTAAGTTGAGCAGTTTTATTTCATCATTATGTACATACCTTGTATTTCCTGCTTTTTTCATGACTTTGCATACTGAAACGTATAATCAAGTGACGACTTCATTGTGTGCGGTTGGGCAAGAAAATGAAAATTGAGTACATTGATCCATTATACATCCATCTTGAGAAACCATCCAAAAGAGTCATATCAATACTACCCCGCTGTTTGGGTGTTGAAAATATCCACTTTGATTTTTTTTTTTTTTTTGTTATGACGGTTGTATAGCATACATGTACAAATACAATACAGAATCACATGCCGCAATTATTCAAGTTTTAAAGCTAGGGATAAAAGTGTTGCTTTATTTTATTTTCTTCCCCAAGAATTTTTCTAAGGTCAATAGAACGCATAAAGCAGGGTGTGTCATGGACTCAGGACCGTCAAAATTGAAAAAGGACCGGCCCAAATTTTCTCAAATTTCTAACAGGCTCAAAGGCATGGTTGAACAAAAGTTCCTTGTTCAATTGGCGGGAACTCCGATATGTATGAAAAGCCATGCAAATTTTTGGATTTCATTTCAAGGGATTATGCCCAACCAGTGTTTACGAGGCTTACTTCCCGGTGGTCCAGTCTGCTTGGGAATCTATTGTGCTCTTTTACTGTCTTATCACATTCCGTGTCTGGTTTCTCCATCACCTTGAGCTCGATAAAAATTCTGTTATACCCGGATGCTGACCCACCTATATACAGACAGTACAGGTGCACTGTTGGCCAGTGCAATGGGATTATGTCTGTGTGTCACATGGTGGTCAATGAAATATGTGTGCATCCTGGTGTCCACATATACATGTACGGCAAGCTTATAAATGACACACAGAGAAAGGAAAAGCTAACTGGTGTACTCTAAAATTTGATGTCCAGATGATTCAGGGATTGGACTGTATATCTTTTTTTTTCAATTGTAATCATGACTGTTACTTGTCCATTTGTAGCTATGTGTCATAGCTGCCGGCCTTTCCTCCTTAAATCTGCCAAAACTGGTTGGTGGTTAAGTGTCACCGGTTTCAATGTTTTTGACATAACTTCAACAGTTATGAAAAAAAAAAAATGATAATGAGAATTTTAGATGAGACCTAGCTCGGGAACTAACATGCCCCAAATCAACAGTTCATTTCGATGGTGTGGGTTGGACCCTTACCCACACCAAGGAAAGCTGTTTACTCAGTTTTAAACTGAATCATTTCAAGGGGGAGAGGGTTACAGTAAGAGGGAGATCTTTCTTGCTTGCAATGAATATTCTGTGTGGAGAGAATTAATCAGCTGCATCAAGATGCTGTACATGTTGAAATCAAAGTTTGACACCCAATTTAATTCTTTAAGTGTCAAATTTTGGACTGAGTCAACAGCTTTTCTCGGCATTGGGCGCAATTGTGTGCCGAGAAAAGCTGTTGACCTGGGATATTATCTCTGGAACTATATGCATATTGGTACTTGAATGAAAGGTCTTTTTACGAGGAATATGAATCTGAGATCCTAATGATAATTGAGACTAGTTTTGCTTTAGTAGATCGACTTTAGATGTAATTGGCACGGAGAGAGTTAATGTGTCAGTTTCAAATGCATCTTTAAATGTACCCTATTCAAAAGCGAATGAAAAAGACAAGACAATTAAACTCCTATCCTCCTATGGGTCCACAGCAGTAGTCAGACCCTGGCTTCACCTGGAGCAAGACTCCTTAGGGACCAATTCAGGCAACATGGCTACCTCCTTGCACTGACATAACACCTTGTAATAATGTGATGTTGCTATTGCATTTTCTGCCCTCTCTCTCATACAGTACACAGGCTTTTGAGTTTATAAATGTACTTCTAAATAGGAGGGTCCATTTAATTAGGGCTCACCAACCTGCATGTCCGCAAGCTCAAAACAAGTGACATCCCAATCAGAATAAGTAAAAATTTCAAAGCATTATAGCCCTAGGGACAACCATGAAAATTTTCTTTTACGAATAGGATTTCTGGATGGATGGATGGGTGAATGGGTCATAGTGGGGGAACCAAAAGATCAAAATAACTCATTATGAGAACTTGCGCAAAAAAAAGACAAAAATAGTCGAACCCACACTACCCACACAGAAAGTGGGCATTGTGACCACTCAGCCATGACAGCTCTCACTCTCTGTGGTCCAGTGGATCTTTGGAAACCGATAACTCGAGAAAAGATTTGACTTGGGAAGTTGAAATGTTTTGTGAAGACGTTCCTATATAAAACCTTGCTTGGAATTGCAGATGGGTGACCTTGACCTATTTTTCAAGGTCACATGGGCATGTCATGTAAAATTGACACGGACGCAATAACTCCACAAAGATTTGACTTAAGAGGTTGAAATTTTGCATGATTATGTACCATAATATGAACTAGGTTGTTATTGTTGGTGGGTGACCTTGACCTATTTTCAAGGTCACATGGCCACTTTTAAAATTATTGCAGGTGCACTCGAGAAAGATTAGACTTAAAGAGGTTGATATTTTGTGTGATTATGTTGCTATGTAAGATTTTTGTGAGATTTTGCTTGTAACTGCAGATGTATGACCTTGATCTATTTTTCAAGGTCACTTGGGCATGTCATGTAAATTTGACGTGGACTCAATAATTCCGTAAGGATTTGACTTAAGAGGTTGGAATTTTGCATGATTATGTACCATAATATGAACTAGGTTAGATTTCAGATGGGTGACCTTGACCTATTTTTCAAGGTCACATGGGCATGTCATGTAAGATTGACGCGGACACAATAAGTCCGCAAGGATTTGACTTCAAAGGTTGAAATTTTTCATGATTATGTACCATAATATGAGCTAGGTTGGGATGGCCACTTTTTAAGAATCATTGCAGATGCACTCGTGAAAGATTTGACTTAAAGAGGTTGACATTTTGTATGATTATGTTTCTATGTAAGACTTTTGTAAGACCTTGCTTGTAACTGCAGATGTATGACCTTGACCTAATTTTCAAGGTCACATGGGCATTTCGTCAAAAATCAACCCTTTGAAATGTCAATAAAGAATGTACCTTCACCATATCTGTAGATCATTGGAATCAGTATGCCTATTTATAAAAATAAGGGTGAAAATAGTAAGGGAGCACGGGGAGACATTTCATTTTCTGTTGAAAAATCAGCCTGTTCTAGTTAATTTTTGTGTTGAGAGTTGTTTTTTTTTTTTCAGAGAGTTGTAGACAAGACCTGTCATGATATCAATAGGTTTTGCATGGCACAGGCATATTCTTACCAGGATAAGTTTAAATCGTGACAGAGATGCATGCAATTTCAAATTTTAATTAGCATCAGTTTTAAAACAACGTTTCAGACACGATGAGGCTAACACTTCAGACACCCTGATATCACATACAGTTGAAAACACAATGAGATTGCAGTTATAAAAGTAAAATGGTAGTGCAAGAAAACAAGAATCAAACTCTTAAATACTTAAGGTATACGCTCAATACAGTAAAGATGAGTTTGTGACAAAAAATACCCATCCATATATACCAAATCATTTCTGGTAGTTTTTAATAGGAAAAAGTTGCATGTGGATTCAATGTGTTAAGCCCTCAGGGTTACAACCACAGATTTAGATGTTGAGAAAGAGACACCAGATGGTACAGGAAACAGAATCCAGTTGTCCCTGTTTTGTCTGGCCACTCCAGTGAGAGACCACCACCTGCCTTGAAAGACCACAATACAATATAAGTGTTATAGCATCCATAAGGTTTGTTATACTTCTATCCATGGGATCAGAGACGCTATGTCAATGGTGAAAACAATTTGGTCTTTGAAGATGGGTTTCACAATAAAGATATAATTTTAACATACAGCAAGTATGTTAACGTTGTAAATAGCCACACCCTGACCTAGCCAATAATCTGGGAGAGACCTCTTATCAAACATGTTTTTCTGAGCATAAATGCAAACTAAAATGCCGGTTGAAATGGTCCAACATCTTTATCTTAGACCATGCTTTGAACAGTAACTTAGTGGGCCATTTGCACCCCAAAAATAGGACTTTCCAGGCAAGCAAAGTTGAGATTAAGTTGCATGCAAAAAAGAGTATAAAATAAAATAAAGTAAAATTAATGAATGAATAACTAAAGAGACAGACAGACAGACAGACAGACAGACAGATAGATAGATAGATAGATAGATAGATAGATAGATAGATAGATAGATAGATAGATAGATAGATAGATAGATAGATAAATGAATAAAATTAAAAGAAAAAAATGCTATATTGCTGGCCTTAAATGGTACATGTATTTAAAAGATATTTAAAGCTTTTACACTGTAAGTTTTACTGTTGTCAATAAGTGCATGGTGAATACAGTTGTTGGTTCATGCGTGTGATCATATGCTCTGTGCAGAACTTGTAGCTCAGACAGACTCAAGGGAATGAAGTTGACAGAGCAATAAAGAGAACAGCGTCTGTTGACTGTCGAGTGACAACCAGGGACTGAAGTTGGCATTGATTGTGTCAGATTATAATGTACACTCACACAGACACCGCCTCAATACTCAGAGGTAAACTTACCCTAGATTTGTTGGACATAAATTTGATTGACAGAATTTAAACTTACGCCTTTAGAATGAACAATTCTCCAGGCCTGTTTGACCAATGCCTGATCAATAATGTTAACATGGTACACGAGAAAGTTATAAACAATACTATGAATTTATTTGGTTTTTATGCATATTTATTTTTGCTAATTTCACTGACGGCACTTAAGGATTGAATGTCCATCCAATTGTATTCATCAACAGATGATTTCAACTTGATGACATGCATTTTTCATGAAGTTGCATTGATGATGTGCGGGAAAAATGCCTGCCATCAAATTGAAATCAAACAATGATGATTATGACTGAATTATCTTCAATTCAATTCTTATGTTTACATTAAAAGTACAATTTTACTTATATTTAGGCCTGCATGAAGAGTCTCTTCTTACTTCTGTTACAAAAATAAATAGATGAATATGCCCAAAAAACATGCCACAAGGGAAACTTTTGGCACAAGTCACAGTGATGTAATTTACCCCCCAAATCTCTGAAATCCTTCCCAATATTAATTGTCTTTCCGTGTGACCCTTCTTTTTGCCCAAAAAGCACTATGTTTCAATGTTATAAAGACAATTTTCAGCCATTTTGCACATGGGGGGGGGGGGGGGGGAGGATAAGGCATGGATCCAGCAATCTTTGATTGCCTTAAGCTTTAAATTGCTTCTGGTATTGTAAATTAAGACATATCATTATCACAAAAGTCTGCAAAAACCATGTCTGCTGCAGGAAATCTTTGCATTAGCACAGTGAGATACTATTGGAATGAAAACAGGTAAATGTAAGTATTAAACATAAACAACAATGAAATATCATTTTAACATATGCACAGACCTGCCTTAATAGGAACTACATGTATGTCCTAAACAGTGAAATTAAAGCTTTAGTTAAATGCATGAAAATGAAATGTAAAATCAGCACTTCACTGGTAATTTTCCTTCCACATAGGGATTATATCACTTTAAGAAAACTGTAACATGTGAGTAAATGTACTTTTACTTTGTTCACTTAATACATAAAGAAATGTAGTCATGGAGAAGACCACTCTGCTGTAGATCCACCTCACTGCCATCACAGTGTTAAATGAAGTCCATCACTCACACAGAGGCTCCTCTTAGGCTCTACTTTTTCCACATATGGCCCAGACAAGGTGATGCAGGTGTACATTATTTATATCTCAGGCTGGAACCAGGGACAGGTAGTTTTCTTTATATCCATTTCTTCTGCTTAATTCTTCTTCAACTTAGTCGTGTCGATCCACACTTTTTTCTGTGCAATAAGTCATGAAAAACTAAGAAAACTTCATTACAATTGATAGGAATGATAGATTTGTATCTGAGGTAAGACCAGTGTTGGGATTGAGTTTGGATCACCTTGACCTAATTCTCAAGGTCACAGGGTCACATGTGAAATAGGTTTCTGTGTGATAACCACTGAGAAATTTAACAAAACAAGGCAAAACTCGGTAAGATGTATCTGTGGGAGACCTAGGTTTTAATTGTATCTGGGTCACCTTGACCTAATTATCAAGGTTATGGTGTCATTTATGTGAAGCAGTTTCCATGCCATAAACTACTGAAGAAATGAACAAAACTTGATGAAACTTGGTTGGATTGGGTATGTGGGAGAGGCCTTGATTGGGATTGTATCTTGGTAACCTTGACCTAATTTTTACCTGTGTGAAATTGTTTCTGGGATAACTACTGGAGAACATAACAAACTTGATTAAAGTTTCTAGGATTGTGAATCTGGATAAGACCCTGTTTGGGATTGTATTTGGGTCTCCTTGACCTAATTCTGAAGGTTACAGGGTCACCTATGTGAAATCCATTTCTGTGTGGTACAATGTAACAACAGAAAAACTGAACAAACTTGATAAAACTTGATAGGATTATGTATCTAAGTATACTTAGACCTTTGTTGGAAGTGTTACCTAGGTGACCTTGGCCTTATTCCCAAGGTCACAGGGTCAATTATGTGAATTTTGTTTCTGTGCAATGATATGCACAGTTGTTTACTTCAGAGACAAATGTTCAATTTGGGGACATTTGATTTTGTCATGTAAAATCAACACGAGGTCTTTCAAATTCCCAGGTGAGCATACACTTAAAAGTACCAAGCCTAATTGTCAACAAGCTTCATTATTCATGCCCACATCCCACTGGGCTGATAATTGACCTCACTGGTATGACTAGGCCAGCGTCTGGTGTCCCATGTTGGCCCAGAGGTCTTCTATGTCTTCTATGCCCCTTTTGCTTAAGGTAGAGCAGGACAGCATGACTAACTTCCAGTTTATTTTCAATTAATGCGTGTAGGCAAGTGGATCAAGGGTCTGTGTAGGACTTGTTTGTTCTGTACTCACCCAGAGACACAAGGGGCAAATCCAGCTTCACTCATTGGTCAAAAATGTCATGTGACAGGAAGTAAGTGCTGCCACCATGCAGTTAAATGCATCATTCCTGATGTATCTGAGTCCTATCACCCAGCTGGAGATATCATTTCATTTCATTTCATTTCATTTCATTTCATTTCATTTCATTTCATTTCATTTCATTCATTCATTCGGTCATTTTGCCCAATAAAATCTAATTGAAAAGAGTCCTTTGCCAATCTTCAATCTCTATTTTCTGTTCTGTCTCAAATCAGTAGAAAGGGTTTTAAGCAAAATGTTTCATCTTTTTTACGCTATTATGCCACCTGATATCTTAGCTGCATCTCTGGCACAATACATCCCTCCGACATATTTTACAGGGGCTGATTTTTTGTTGAAAAGGTCACACAATACCAAATTGTCAACTGTTGGTAGAATATACAGTAGGCTTGCACTGGGATCAGTTTAACTCGTTCCATACTATGGTGACAGGCCTTGGTCAGTGGTTCTGGCACTGGCTGGCAAGTCATGCTGCAGCTGCCGAAAGGGCAGCTGCAGCATGACTTGCCAGGCAGTGCCAGAACCACTGACTTAAGACTATAGGCATGTTGGTACTTGAACGAAAGCTCTTTTCATGAAGAATTTAAATTTGCAATTGTCTTTTTAAATCTAGGTAAATATACGGAAATATCAGGGACTGGTATGGAATGAGTTAAAGATGCAGGGTCCACTACAGGGGACTTGCTCAAACAGAGACCTATGTACTGCATGTAGTAAAAGTAAAATACTGGACAAAGCACAGATCAGATCTAGAAAATAAGTGAAGTGGACTCAGACGTACATGTTTTTGGCCTTTCAGGACCCTCCATCTGGGTAGGAGGCGCCAGTTAGTGCTCCCTCTCCTCTTGTGATTCCAAGTGGCAATTTGTGAGTGTACGGATGTATGGCCCGCGGCTTTGTTTGTTGTCCTTTCACCACACTGTGGACATTTATCTGCTTGGCACAAATTTGGTGGTGTGATCAACTTGATCCAAGACAAGGTGTCCCGATGCTCTCCTCTTGATCAAAAATCAATATGGCTTGGCTCACCTAGATGCCCCAGGCCAGGGTTGGTGGCTCATCAAGGACATAAAGGAACACATTCCTCTGATTTGGTTTTCTTGTGAGGCTGACTTCATGATATGGACTTGCTGTAAAACACAAGTTGTTTTTTTTTTACTTCATGACTGTATATCAAAGTTACCAGTCTGACAGTGGGATAACAGTATAATCATCAATGCACAGTTTGTTCAAAAATTGATAGATTTACTCAAAAATAAAATTGACACCTTCAACCATGGCTCTGCCAATTTACTACCAAACTTTGTTGTGAAGATGATTTACGAATTTCCATAACATAACAATATTTGAAACTGGAGTGCAGAGAATTTGAGAATGTGCCATTGGATATTCATTCATTTTGAGACCTCGAGAACAGAGGTGGGTTTTTCTTTTGAATGTTGGTCTGTTCTGAGTTTTGTTTTCTTTTTTCTTCTTTATTTTGGTTGGAAGGTCTGAATATATAGGCAATTACTTCTGTGAGCTGTTGCAACTTCTCAGAAATTTCTTGACCAATTTCACTCAAATTTGCCACAAAATTACCTTAAGGCAGATGTCAAGTGATTTGATTCCACAGTAACTGTGACATCACTTAACTTTTGAAGATGAAGGTTCATTGAGTGAAAACATTCATTCTAAAGGCAATCTGCTGATGTGACATTAACCCTTAAAGTGCTGATTGAAGACTGAGTCAACAGCTTTCATCGGGGCACAATGTGTACAATGTGTGCAAATTGCCCCAAGGAAAGCTGTTGACTAAGACTACTTTTTGCTTTAGACGAGGCTTGCTGGTATTTGAATGAAAGGTATCTTCATGAGAAATTTGGATCTTTTCACCATTATATGTTAAAAGGTAATGAAAAAATAACTATAGCTGTGATTAGCACTTTAAAGGTTAACATTGCTTAAAGTTAAATTGACTTTAGGAAAAGTGCTTTTAAAGTTGATGCATGATATATAGCTTTCACGTAAATTCCACATCAAATGTTGGAAAATTAAATTTGCATGTAAATAACTATGTAAATTTTTAATTGTGAAAATACACTGTGAGTACACACAATTAAACCCCAATACTTGTGCTTCTAATCCTGTGGGTTGCAACTCTGTGTAAGTGATGTTAACCTTTTTCAAGTCAGAACAAGACTGACACGACAGCCTTACTTGGTGACAGTGGGGTGCAATGAACCCAAGCCCTCTAAGGAAAGCTATTGACCTGGGTACACAGAATGTACTCTCATGATAGGCATCATCTACAATATGCTCCCAAAATGTTTTCTAACAATAAATTTAAGTAAAACTGTGCATGGAAGCACAGGACAATTTTCGCTGATTCAGGAATGGATTAATTCAGCTCCAGATTTGTGGAAATGTTGATGAATGAGGTACATGTATGCTTAATACATGTATATAGCAGTTCCCCTCTTATAAGGTTGCGTTAGGTGTACCAAAAATGTGGTCTGATTATAGGGATGGTCTCTCTTGAAGGGAAAATAACATCAAAGTACAGGTGCCATACTTACTCCAGGCACAAGCAGCCTGTACAGAGGCATGGGTCAATGGGGCCTCACTAGAGGGCGACCTCTCCTCAGGGGGTCTTACTAGAGGGGGACTTTTTTGTCAGTGGGGCCTGACTAGAGGGCGACCTCTGGTTGGGGGTGTCTTCCTAGAGGGGGACTTTTTATCAGAGGGGTCTTAGTAGAGTGTGGCCTCTTATGTCAGGGGGTTTTACTAGAGGGTCACTTCTCATCACAGGGGTCTCACTAAAGGACAATCTCTTGTCAGGAGGGGTCTTCTACTAGAGGTCCCCCTCCTGCAGAGGGGCCTTACTAGAGGGCAACCTCTTGTACATGTTCTTACTAAAGGGCAACCTCTCATTGGGGGTCTTTGAGAGGTCACCCTTTTATCATGGGGGCCTTATTAGGGGGTTACCACTCATCAGAGGAGATTTACTAGAGGGCAGCCTATCACTAGCAGGGTCTTACTACAGGGTGACCTCTCGTCAGGGGAATCTTACCAGAGGGTATGACTGTATGTGGCAAAAAACCAATAGTCATCAGGCAAACTGGCTGTCATTCCAGCGTGGTTGATTAATGCCCTCACAAAACATTTACCAGCTTTCCTTGGCATGGGTTGGGCACTGGGCACTTAGTGCCCAGTGCCCAACCCATGCCAAGGAAAGCTGTTGACTCAGTCTTTATTCAAAGGGGAAAGGGTAAAAGCTGTGTGAATAGCTAGTGTTATAACAAGAGAGCTATGCTGTAAGCCCAGACATGCTTGAATGTATCCAATTACAAATTGATGGGTTTTAATTGGTGTCCATAGTATGCTTCAGCAGAAGCAATTCACTGATCCAGATGTGGATGACAGGGGAAGTGAAGCCACTATAATACTGTAAATTCACTTAGTTTTATTGTATTTTTATTTTCATATAATCATATAACGTAAATTGCCTGTGGCACAAAAACTGTGAGAAAACAATGGCACAAAAAAGTGGTACTGTGAAAACTCATTATAATGACACCATCTGTTCCCTAAAAAGTGTCAGATAGGTGAATAAGTCAGATAAATGAATCAAATAACGAAGAAAATGAACTATTTCCCATGAAAATTTATGTCATTATATTGAATATGTCGGATATCTGAGTGTCGTAATAATGAGGTTTCACTCTATTTTGATATTGTATTTTAATATCTACGTTTGATAGGAACTACCTCCAAAACATTAGATCAGTTAAATGCCTGAAATATAAAAACTGTGAAAATTTATAGATGTGAAAATAAGTTCATTTACAGTACAATGGATTGTAATGCCATTCGTCTCAAGTCTGCCAAGAAAATTCAAGTAAAACATGGCCAAAGCATGGGCGTCAAGTAGAAATATTTACATATGTGTGAAGATGGAAGCTTGTTTCATTGTCTACATGAACTCATTACAGTGATCAATACTCACAGAGCTTACATGTAACATGGCCTTTCTCTCAGTGAAACCTCACTATAACAACACTCAGATATCTGACATATTCATTATAATGACACAAGTTTTGAATGGCAAAAGTTCATTCTCATTCTTGTTGGATTCATTTATCTGACATATTCAGTTATCTGACAAATTTCATAGGGAACAGATGGTGTCATTATAACGAGTTTTCACTGTGCCTGTTTTATGTGCTTTTCTCCCATGAGGAGGTTTTAATGAATAATTAAAATTTTTAAAAGAATGAAGGCATTTACACTATATAGTGATACCTGCTGTATGTGGCCACCCCTTCAGCCAAGAAAAAGTGGCCACATACAGCAGGTGACCTGTCACCGCAGGTAAATTTTACAAAGAAACTAACTCTTATGTCTGAGCATAGTGGCCACAAAAAGTAATGTGGCTGTTCACGGCAGTGGTTGCATACAGCAGGTACCACTGTAATCTCTTAAGCTTGTATTGCCTGCTAAGACAAACTGTGTTTGCTTGCCTAATTCCCATCGACTTGACAGAACTATCAACAGCACAAAGTGATGTGGTCTGTTTGGCAGGCAGCTATTTGAAATGATGTTGTAGCTCAACCCCGTACTTTCTCACAATTTCTACAAATAGCTTAAGTGTCCACATCTTCTGACAAGAAATAGCACTTCCTGCTCCCATGCGGGAGATTTTATGTTAACTCATTCCATACTAGTCCCTGATTTTTCCATATATTTACCTAGATTTAAGATGACAATTGCATATTTAGATTCTTCATAAAAATAGCTTTCATTTAAGTACCAACATGCCTATAGTCTCAAGTCAGTGGTTCTGGCACTGCCTGGCAAGTCATGCTGCAGCTGCCCTTGGGGAAGCTGCAGCATGACTTGCCAGGCAGTACCAGAACCACTGACCAAGGCCTGTGACCATAGTATGGAATGAGTTCACAAAGAATAAAGAACTAAATATTAAAGATTTTCCATGTGGTAGATTACCCCAAACAGGCACAACTTCTGTTGAAAAGCCCCCAAAATGAAGGGTCTGGAGACTGTCCAATCGGGGGACGGGGGGACTTGACAGGTACAGGTATGCTTTTGTTATCTCAGTGGGACAAGTTTATCAGATAGGCCTGTGCCCAGTCTGTCATCAGTATGGATGTTAATTTTCACCTTCGTTTCTTTTCCAAAACCCATTTATAGGAGCTCACTTCAAATATGAAAGACAAAATTTTTGGAGGTAGCACACTGTGCTCTATATTGACAGGGAACAATCTTACAATTTTTATTAAATGGCTTGTGTCAAGCAAATAAGGACCAACACAACACACTTAGTGTTTATCTTATTACCAAGAAAATAAAGACTAACTCAACACACTTAGTGTTTATCTTAGTTCCAAGGAAATCAAAGACCAATGCAATACACTGAGTGCATGTTTATCTTAGTATCAAGGAAAGAAAAGGCTAGGTCAACCCATTTAGTGTTTATCTTAGTACCCCCAAAAATAAAAGACCAACTCAACACACTTAGTGTTTATGTTAGTACCAAGAAAATAGAAGACCAACTCAACACAAGTGTTTGTATTATTACCAAGAAAGTATAGATTAACTCAACATACTTACTGTTTATCTCAGTGCCCAGGAAATCAAAGACCAATGCAACACACTAAGTGTTTATCTTAGTACCCAGGAAATCAGACCAACTCAACACACTTAGTGTTTATCTTAGTACCAAGAAAATAAGAAACACACTTAGTGTTTATCTTAATACCAAGAAAATAAGAAACACACTTAGTGTTTATCTTAGTACCAAGAAAATACAAGACCAACGCAACACACTTTGTGTTTATCTTAGTACCAAGAAAATAAAAGACTAACGCAACACACTTTGTGTTTATCTTAGTACCAAGAAAATAAGAGACCAATGCAACACAGTGGGTATTTAGCTAGGTGCCAAAGAAATCAAAGTATCTCAATGCAGAAGTTTTGGTAAAGACTTGATGTTTTGACATTGGTTAAATGCCGGCCTGCCTGCAGTCAATTTTAAAACCGTACAAAAAAGTCCAAGCACCACTTAACATCAACATTTTGGCTTTGTGAAAAATGTATTCATATATTGTTACCTCTGATCCTTCCAAATAAATTTTTTTCTTGTGATTTAGTGGGTTCTTTTGAATGTTTTTTTCACCTTTACGTGTTAGCTTGTCACTTAAAAGTCATACTTTGCAAGGGGAAGTTACATCTCCGACACTCAGTGGTCTATAAATCTGCTTTACACACGCTGAAGATGACACGGGCCATAAATATTTCATTTGCACTTTTGTGCAGAGCTATTTATAGATGCTAGACATATTACTGTGTGGTATCAGTAGAATCTCCACTGACAGTATTGAGTAGTACACAACCTGTTGACTGGCATTTCCTGGGTCTCCAATGATATTAACTCATTCCATACCAGTCACTGATTTTTCTGTATATTTTATCTAGATTTAAGACAACAATTGCATATTTGAATTCTTCATGAAAAGAGCTTTCGTTCAAGTACCAACATGCCTATAGTCTTAAGTCAGTGGTTCTGGCACTGGCTGGCAAGTCATGCTACAGCTGCCCTTGCTGCAGCTGCAGCATAACTTGCCAGGCAGTGCCAGAACCACGGACCAAGGCTTGTGACCATAGTATGGAATGAGTTAAAGTGCAGAAGTGTTAGGGATATACAAATGTATTGAGGCCTGGGATGTCTGTGATGTAATGTCACATTAACTCCATGGCTATGGGGCCATTTGTTTTCATGGCTTTGTATTTCAGGTGCCATCTGGTTCGTACTTGCTTTCCATGGGAATATATTGGGCATATATAGATCTTTATTCTTGTCTTGGCCATATACTCTCATCCCATTCTGGCCTGGCCATTCTGTTTTCCATCCTTTCTTCCAATACCTTCTTCCTATTTTGGCTGTTCTTTCCTCCTTCCCATTCCTTCTCATTCTGGCCATTCCTCCTTCCCATTCCTTCTTCCTATCCTAGCCATTCCTCTTTTTTGTATACACACCTTCATTTTATTTACGTTCTATTTGTTGTCAAAGCATGGCTGCATATGTCACATCACACTGGGAGACTGAAAATTCGTAAGTTCAGTTTAGATTTGTGGGGTTTTTTTGTTTATCATCATGCAGTTTATTTCATAAACTTCTGTCTTACAATTGCCTCATCTCACTGGCAGAATGAAATGAGATTACAATAATCAAATAAACTTATCAAATTTCAACAGAATGAAATTTGTTTACAATAATGAAATAAACTTATTAAATTTCACACTTTTGTGTTTATCAATCACTTCTATGACTTGTCCTCAATACTCTAGCTCTTTTTATATAAAATATAAACATCCACATTTACACCATCTTGTTTTACACTGAAACATTTAAAAATGGCAAAACAAATAAGCATTATAATTTCATTTATCCAATAGTAACTTTCATTTTCAATTTTGTAGCCTAAAATTAAAGTTTTCAAGCAAAGGTCTAACTATTCCCTCATCCTATTCTGGCCATTCTCTCTTCCATACCTCCTTCCCATTCCTTGTATTCATTCTGGCCATTCCTTCTTCCATTCCTCCTTCCCATGCCATCTATTCATTCTGGCCATTCTTCCTTCCATTCTTCCTTCCCATCTCTTCTCATTCTGTTCACTCCTTCAATTCCTCCTTCCCATTCCTTCTATTCATTCTGGCCATTCTTTCTATTTATTCTGGCCATTCCTTCTTCCATTCTTCCTTCCCATTCCTTCTCATTCTGGCCATTCTTTTTAGGAACTCTTTTGATAACCCCTTTGATTACTCATATTATGTAACCCTTTTGATCAACCTTCTAGCATTCTTTCTGGTCAGCCTTGGAAACCCTTTTGGTCATGTTTCTTTTAACCCTTCTGTAGAGCACAGAATTAGCTGTTAGTATCTTCCCTTGACACAGGTTAATGCTGAACCAGCACCCGATGTTTACCAAGTAATACACATGTCAATTTGGGCCAGCTGTTTTCACTGATTCCCAGTACATTCTGAATCATTCACAATAATGTCTTTGAACCCTGAGGAACCATCATCAATGCATCAACATGTAACTTTTGTCCATTAACTCATTCCATGCTGTGGTCACAGGCCTTGGGTCAGTGGTTCTAGCACTGACATAAGACTATAGGCTTGTTGGTACTTGAATGAAAACTCTTTTCATGAAGAATTTAAATATGCAACTGTCATCTTAAATCTAGGTAAATATACAGAAAAATGAGTTGATATTATAAGCGAGTGTCTGATGTCAGAAATGTCATCTGTTTCTTTTGTGAGTCGGGGTGGGGGGAGGGTGTTTAAGGATAATACAGCGGCAGTCAACCACTTTCCTTGGTGCCTCTTTTGGGTGCATTGGGCTCAAAGGGTGTCAGGGGTCCACAGGTATAAATACAAAGCTTGCATTAAACCATATTGATATACAGGCATTTTTGGACAATTTTGGGTGGGAAAGGGATAATATAAGCAACTGTTAGATGTATATGCATCTATACAGGCTAACGGGACAGTATGTTCGGTAGGGTAGGTTTTGTCGTAGAGCTGATTGAGCCATTACGTTGTGACATCATACACTGTGTACCTATGTGTCTTTGCAGTGGCAGCAACAGCTGTCAGCCATAGACAGGAAATAGACAATCCAACAGGACTGAGACGCAGTTGCTATGTTTTTTTTCTTTTTTCCTCAGAGATGATCTTCCTCACCAAAATCAATCCAGGGAATATTTTGGTGATATAGCAGAAGATTAACAACGTGGAAATCTAAGAACAGCAGTGCCATTGCATTTCTCAAATTCGTGAGCTGTTTCCTAATCGAACGTAAAAATAATAAATAAAACAAGGTCTGTATACGTCCATATGGGAAATTTTCCCCAGAAATAAAGTGCGACCTAATGAATGCAGTAAAATCTGCAGACTTCCCCTTAAATTTTATGACCAGAGTATTTCTATGTTCTGATGCAGTCTGTGCCATTCCTGTCGTACTATGTGGACCATTTTAACCGTAGGATCATATGTGTCAACCTCTGAAGCTATGTCACTAGAAACGGTAGCCAAATCTACAGGAATTACTTAAAATAGACAAATCTAAGCTTATGATGGTGCCATTTTGAGTAACTGTACAAACTCCAAAATGGGAAACTCCTGGTTGGAATGGGAGAGTTGAAAGTTACATACATGTAGTATGTTGGAGACAACAGTTTAAAAAGTCTGCTCAAGTACCATGGGGGTGGGGTGGGGGTCTTTTTACAAGGAATGTGAATCTAGCACCTTTATCATAATTCAGAGCAGTTCATTTTAAGTATTTGGACTTCAGTCGCAGTTGGCACTGAAAGAGTTAACTGTTTAGTGGTGATAAAGGAGACAACATAAACATACAGCTAGTTGTTCCCAGTTTTAAGGGACTGTATCCAGCATGATTGTACAGAGTGTTGACATCAATCACGTAGTATTATCATTATTTCAGTGGTGCCTGCTGTTTAAGACTGCCCCTGCTGTCAGCAAAAAGTGGTCTTATACTGCAGGTGGTCTTAACCCTTCAAGTGCTAATCACTGCTATAGTTGTTTTCTCATAACTGTCAAACATAAATTGGTTAAAAGATTCAAATTCCTCATGAAGATACCTTTCATTCAAATACCAGCAAGCCTAGTCTAAAGCAAAAAGTAGTCTTAGTCAACAGCTTTCCTGGGGGCACTTTGCATGCATTGCATGCAAAGTGTCCCGAGGAAAGCTGTTGACTCAATCTTAAATCAGCGCTTTAAGGGTTAAACAGAGAAATACAGCAAAAGGGCTTCAAAGAATGGTCTGAAAAAGAATTTGTAGTCTTATGTTGAATGTGGCACTGTGAATATACATTTATTTTCACTGTTTTTACATTGTTGACCTTTCACTGAAACTTTAAATTTGCTATTTTTGTTATAACTCCTATAAATGCCATGTTAAAAATCTGTTTCAACGGGTTCTTATTTTCACGGTTTCGAAGCATCAGCAAAACAAGCCAAAATGAAAGCCCAGCAAAATTAAATGAATTCCCAGTATTTAGAGCAGGTACCACTGTACATATCCTACCAGGTATGTTCCACAGACCTGTTAGCATCAGCCAGGTGTCTAACAGAATCTCTGCGATACCCGAGGAGACCAGGGCACATTAAGAGAGAGACGGTGTCATGTCACAGACTGGTGGATCATTGCCACACACTTTCTAGAAAAAAACCCCATAGAACTACTTATAATGTGTAGCAAAATATTGAGGGCAGGAGGTGAAACTGGTGTACAGTTGCCAAATGTTATCTCTACACTGGCTGGCATGTAGAGTTCCACATATATAGTTTCTGTGTTTTACTCAGATATTTTTGGCCTCAATTTCCATACAGACCCAGGTATTGTTTTTTGACTTTTGACATTACAAAGGAAGTCAAAAGAGTTCCTGGTATCATATACTTTGATGTTATTTTTGGCTTTTGCCAGAGAGTTTCAGATTTTGTATTCGACCTATACTATCAAGGAGATCATAGAGTTACTGGAGTTCAATCGAGTTGATATCATACTTTGAAACTTTGCAGAGCCATGAAGTTTACGTAATAGACAATTTGAGTAAAGTCTGTGGATCGAGCTCCTGTCAGTTCAATTGAGATAGTTTAAGGTCCCTGGGAAGACTCAGCAACAACTCTTGACATATGTCCATCACTGTTCCAGCTTTAAATTTTGACCAAAGATGTTTATCCACAGTGTTTCTGCATTGAGATATAATCCTGTGCATAATATTTTCATCCACAGTACTTTTAGCATTGCACTTTGCATAAAAGGGAAAGTGCCTTGGTATTTGAACCTTCCATGAACATAATATGCCAGAGGTTCGATCCGTTCACCGCATATTTTCCTGATGCGACCACATTTTTTCCTGGTATTCGACAGTTTCAGGCATGTACCATATTTCTCTCGTAGTACTAGCTATAGGGTGCATTCCTTTCCCTCAGATCAGATGGAAAATAATAAACAAATAAAATTTAAACTTGTGTTGATGCATGTTCGGGGTGGGGTGGGGGTGGGGGTGAGAATTAAATTTAAACTAAATGTTATTTTGTCACCAGATACCATTTTCAAAAGCATGAAAAAATAGCTGTCTTAGGTGTCACAATTCCTATCTTTTTGTCGTTTCATGGTGGCCAAACAATAACAAAGCAGTACTGATACCACATTGTCATATTATGAGGGCCTCCTCGAACATCATACATTCATGTAATATATATATATATATTTGTGACACGATTTGTGTACTATTTTTATAAGTAGGTCAATAAAATTATCCAGAGTCCTGAGTCTTGGTTAAGGGGTTGCATATGAAAACCTGACAATTCTCTCCAGTTAAACCCTTTTCCCCAATTAGACTGAGTAATAACACCATTCCTTGGTATGGATTGGGCACTGAATACCTAAACCATGTCAAGGAAAGCTGTTGACCAGGGTCGTGTTATCTTGATAAGTCTCATGAGAAATTTTCATTCAAATTGTTTTTCATCACTGTTAAAATAAGTCAAAACATTAAAGCAGATGACGTGTGATCACCTGCTAGTTTTGGCTGGTTTAAAGGGGAAAGGGTTAATGTCTCAGGGCATCATAAACTGGAACAGTGGTACCTGCTCTAAAGACCACCTCTTGTGAAAGACCGTACTAGTTTTTAAGACCACCATTTCAAGACACTGGCTTTTAATTTCTTTGCAAGCTTACCTGCAGTGAAAGACCACATGTCACATGTGACCACTTTTGCCTGGCATTAAGGGTTATCTTAAATAGCAGGTACCACTGTACCAAGTGACCATATAAGCCATAGATACAGCTTCACTGGATCATGTGACATTCAGTATCATATTAATGGACCAGGGACTCTGTGATCTTCTTTGACAAGATGTGTATTGTAGACACATGAGCCATTCTGGAACATTTCATGCAGTATTTCAGCACATGTGAAGATAGACTTACACTTATGGAGACAGGAAGCACAAGCTATTGGTCATTCACAAAGAAAGGTGATACAAAAGTCACGGAAATTAAGCTAAGCCTTGCAGTTTCTATCTCTGAAAACCACAGCACTTCAGGGCTAGGCCCAGGTAATATTGAAGCATGACACTTGCATTTTAATCACTGAAAGAGTCTCACATTGATATAGGAACTTACACAGTTATGGTCCTTTACCAAGAGGAATGCAATTGCCATATGTATTGTGGCATTGCCAGTTTTCCGGGCATCACAGTTTTCGGTGTAGTGACTTTGTGACCCATAGTCATCGATGTTAGAAATAATTTCTAATCAAAACAGCATTGAAAAATATCAATTTTGCTAGCAGGCTACGCAATATTGAATAGCTTAGTTCCGAGATAGGGACAATTTTTTGCCACCGGTGGCGCTGACTACTATGTTCCCGCGAAGTCACGGACGTTTCTCCAAGTCTCGGGGGACACTTTCAAGTCTCGCCATTTTTCCCCATTGGGTTAACACGGGAAAGTTGGTGTCATTTTTTTAGCGCCGGTTATTTCAATAAACTACAAGTGTAACTACAAGAAAGCATGCCAGTGTACAACTGTAAGATACCATGATGTACCAAAGATAGCAGAAAACACGGTCACTATGAAAAATATTGACACAAAACCTGAGACAAAACCTATACAAATTGGGGCCTGCATTGTGGCACAACTAACCATGCATTAAGTCACCCTTGATTGACTCGGTGAGTTCTGAGGGATTAGCCTAAGGCGCACTTCTGCCAGTGCTTTGAAGATCTTCGCGCTTGGCTGACCACTAACCAGATTAGCGCTTGACGGGTGCAATCAGAAATTAATTGTAAAGCACCTGACTTAAATTCGCAATACACTGTCTGCAAACTTTGTTACCTGATCACTGGCACACTGTAGGCCTTCAAGCATTTTCAGATCAGCTGTTATTATTTGTTTAAGATTGGCGACATTAAACAATAAATCAATATCGAATAATTATTATTAAAGCCAGTTTGGATGACCCCTTCTTTCGTGACTATTCCCCAGACCTGGTTCAGTGCCTCGCCTTGCAAGGTTGGTCTTGTGCCAAGTGCCTTCACATGCAAAAGCTTGCATGGAACAAAGTTGGACAGCACGTGTAACTTAACCCCATGGATGCGCCCCTGTTCCGCAAGTTGGTAGCCCCTGGATTCGCGGTACTTCTGAACATTCTTGGGTGTCCAGTCACATTTGCTTATTAGGTAGGCAATCTTTAGAAACTTCTTAAGGTCAACCACTTTCATCTTTGAGAATTTGTCGAGTAGTTCATTTTCCGTTTGTTCAATCACGTTAATGGCCGTTCCGTCGTCCGTATTTCCCGCCATGTTCACTGAAACTGAAAGATCACTGTTCTGTTCTGTTCTGTGGTGGGATTTTTTTGGCTGTCTGTCGATATGACAAAGTTAGCCAGGATGGGTTTTGTTATTCTTAAGTAGATTATGGGTTCCGGTAGTGCAGAAAATTTGAGTATATTTGATTGTATGGTACGGGGAGGGGGAAGTCGTCAGGCCACGGGGGGCAAGGGCCTAGTGGCTACCGTCCTGAAAGACAAACCCGCTCCACAGGCTAGACAAAGTGTGTTTTTTTTTTTTTTTTTTATCATAATTATTTGTAATATGGGTTCCTCGCGGGCGTGGGCGCCCTCATGCAGGTTAGGGGGGGGAGGGGGGGAGGGGGGGGTAGAACCTAGTGGCCACCGTCCTGAATGGGGCAATCCCAGAACGATCACTGTTACATGTCAATACTCTTATGGGTTTCGCTGTCACGCTGTGTTGGTCACGGCCTACTATATATATGTATATATATATATATGGATACAATCATGATTGGAGATTATTGTATCTTCCCACAAAGTAAGTAGACAGTAACATCATTTGATTGGTTTCCACCAAAGGCTTAGAAATGTATGATCACAAAATGCAATCAGAAAGTTGTGATAAGTCAAGGGAGACATGTAAATAATTTTTGACAGGAACTGAATACTAAGTTATACTTTGGGACCAAGACACATATGCATAAATACAAGTATATTTAAAGAATGTGTGATTTGTGTATCCATAACTTAAGGTGGTATATAGGAAGAGAGTTTGCATTCAAACTTTGGCAAAGCACAAAATTGTTATTTTATTTATTTATTTATTTTTCATTTTCAGGATGTCTGGCATGTGTTTTTTCTTCAGTTCATGTACCAAAACTGATTAGAAAAATGAAGTTTGGGTGGAAAAACGGAAAGTGTCAGTATCCATTACCATGTCGCATTTGCTTGTCTGCATCTGGTGATGAACCACAGAAAATGTTTGTTTAGCATTTGCCTGAAAATTTATGGGCTTTGGCACCAGTTTAACGCTTTACCCCCTAAACTGGCCAAAGCTGGCTAGTGGTCAAACATCGTCTGCTTCAGTGTGTTCAAATGATTTCAACCGTAACGAAAAAGTATTTGACTGAGAATTGCAAATAAGACGTATCAAGATCACATGCTGTAGGTCAACAGCTTTCAATAGCCCAACCCATGCCAAAGAAAGCTGTTTTGGTGGAAGTGGGTTCAACCCTCAAGAAGAAAAGCTATTGACTCAGTCTCATTCTGACTATGCAAGCTGTTGACTTAGTCTAATTCTGACCATGAAAGCTGTTGACTCAGTCTTATTCCTAGCAGGAAAGCAATTAACTTAGTCTCATTCTGACCATGAAAGCTGTTTATTCATTCCCATTTGGAACAGGAAAGCTATTGACTCAGTCTCATTCTAACAATGAAAGCTGTTGACTCAGTCCAATTCTGACCAGGAAAGGTTTTGACTCACTCTCATTCTGATCAGGCAAGCTATTGACTCAGTGTCTTTCTGACCACAAAAGCTGTCGATTCAGTCTCAGTCTGACTATGAAAGCTGTTGACTAAGTCTCATTCTGATCAGGAAAGCTATTGACTCAGTTTTTTTTCTGAACAGGAAAGCTGTCTACTCAGTCTTATGATCAGGGTAACTGTGGACTCAGTCTCATTCTGACTATGAAAGCTGTTGACTCAGTCTCATCTGGAACAGGAAATTTATTGACTCAGTCTTATACTGATCATGAAAGCTATTGACTGAGTCACATTCTGAACAGGAAATGTATTGAATCAGTCATATTCTGACCAAAAAAGCTATTGACTCATTCTTGTTCTGATCAGGAAAGTTGTTGACTCAGATCAAATTGAACCGGAAAGCTACTGACTTAGTCTTTTCCGGACCAGGAAAGGGGTAACATGCATTGTACCTATTTCCACCCTGTATGGAAAGCATTATTCATAGAGAGCCCCTTTTTACGGAAATTCTAACGTATCTATGTACATTTATACAACTTCTCTCTAATAATAAGAGTCCTTATGCAGAGAGTTTTCAAAAATGCCATTCCTCTAATGATGGCCACATTTCTATTGCACTTGGGGTATTCCAAAGGGGGGGGGGGCACTATACATGTAGTAAACATTATATATGTGGGAATACATGTATAATACTGAATAATACTAAGGATAACTCAGCCAGCAATAACAGACTGACGTTAAACTTAAGGCAGGGAAGAAAAAAATGTTTGGAATTAAAAATAATAAAATAAACAAACAAAGTATAAAGAAGTGATTACATGCTTAATAATCGGTTATTTTATTTGCAGAATGGTATAGAAATTGATTGAACAAGATGCCAAGGGTACCACAGCCTTGTTTCAGCTTGACTCTTTCAGTACCAAATTTTGTACTGAGTCAACAGTTTTTCTCGGCGCGCATTGCGCCCAATGTGCACCGAGAAAAGCTGTTGACCTGGGATATTCTCCCTTGGAACTATATAGGTCCACTGGTACTTGAGTGAAAGGTCTTTTTACGAGGGATATGAATCTGGGATCCTAATGATAATTCAGACTAGTTTGATTTAAGTAGATGGACTGTAGTCGTGATTGGCACTGAGAGAGTGTACACAGTGTACTCTCCTCAACTCTTGTCACACCTCTCTGGAGGTACACACACCAGCTGCAGATTTATGCCTACATACGTAAAACAGGATGTTGACACCAGTGTGAAATATGACACCTTTTGGGAAAATACCATCAGAATTGGTCCACTGATATATTTTTCGCTCTGGCGTATTGGAGTTTAACATTACATACATGTATGCTGGCATGAGAATGTCCAGGCATTGTGCACAGGTTTTATCATGTAAGAGGTGACCTGTGGAGAGTGGTCCTATTTGGCAGGTTGGACTGTAATAGGGTGTGGTTAGTTGGTAGGATTGCATATGCTGTGTTAAAACAAGACACAAAATGTAGGTAAATGTGGACTGACTGACTTACTGCTATTATCTTTACTGTCCTTTTGTTTCTGTTTGCCTGGATTTAATATTCATCCACGTGAGCACATAGTTTACACAAAGATTCCTGGAACTTCCTGTACAGCTGCATGTTGTTTAATGACCATGTATAACTACATATTGTCATGATATACATGTATAACTACATATTGTCATGATGGACATGTATAACTACATATTGTCATGATGGACATGTATAACTACATATTGTCATGATGGACATGTATAACTACATATTGTCATGATGGACAGAGTATTAATACATATTGCCATCATGGACATGTACATGTATAACTACATATTGTCATGATGGACATGTATAACTACATATTGTCATGGTGGACATGTATAACTGCATATTGTCATGATGACCATGTGGGGCTACATGTACATGTTGTCATGATGACCCTTTATAGCTACATGTTGTCAGGATGACCATTCACAGCTACATGTTGTCATGGTGACCCTTTACAGCTGCATGATGTCATGACGACCCTTTATAGCTACATGTGGTCATGATTGACCTTTATAGCTACATGTTGTCATGATTGACCTTTATAGCTACATGTAAATATCCACCTTTATAGCTATATGTTATCATGATGGCCATTTATTGCTACATATTGTATAGCGATATGTTATGATGACCCTGTATATAGCTGCATGTTGTTATGATGACCCTGTATATAGCTACATGTTGTTATGATGACCCTGTATATAGCTACATGTTGTTATGATGACCCTGTATATAGCTACATGTTGTTATGATGACCCTGTATATAGCTACATGTTGTTATGATGACCATATATAGCTACATGTTGTTATGATGACCATATATAGCTACATGTTGTTATGATGACCATATATAGCTACATGTTGTTATGATGACCTTGTATAGCTACATGTTGTTATGATGACCCTGTATATAGCTACATATTGTAGTAATGTCCATGTGTAGCTACATGCTGTTACAGTGGGCATGCACATATAGCTGTTTTTCCCACCTATGTCAGAGACGTTTAGATCAAAAAACGAGTCTGGATCATGACACAAGTGGTGTCATTTGCACTGAAACCATTTCACCTCATATGCGCATTATTGGATGAAGATGGCCACTTGCCCAGTCTTATGCTAAATTTAATTGTTCTAGGCTGTCTAAAATTATTTCTCTAACAACCGTGCCATTCGCACATAAACATTTTCTTATGTGCTCTGGAAATGCTGCAAATTTATTTTAGCTTCCAATTTGGGTAGCAACATAATTTTAAAGGATATAAAGACAAAAAGTTTATGATCCAGACACATTATCTGATCAGGGAGCAGGGAGATGGGAATCTCCCTGTAGGAGATGATCTTCTCCTATGGGTACTCTCAGAGAAGAAAACCCCTGTGTAACCCCACTTATTAACCAGTGAACATGACCTGTCATCAAACCACATGCCAACACAGTCACCTGTGACGACTGGCACAACCCAGTCATACTGTCCAGTAAGGCTGAACATGCTGACCCATAATTGATGACATCACAATATAACATAATGTCTAGCTTTCCCCTAGCAATGTTACATGGCCCTATATAAAGGCCATGCATACAACTTAGCATTCAGTTTTGATTGAAGCACTTAACTGCGGAGTTGAAAGATTTCAACTCTCTGTACTGCTGGGCATAAGACTAGAGTTATGCTCAACCTGTGGTCAATCATTACTCATTAGCTGCTGAGGAGTCCAGTGAAGGACGAAACGCGTCATGCTTATTTGGCACAGCGTGTATCTTTTCTTATCAACACTTGCCTAGTCTTCTCCATGCATATATAGCTACATTACTGTGATGATCATATATAGCTATATATGTTGTTATAGTGACTATATATGAATACAAGTTGTTACGATGACCATGTATAGCTACATGTTTTTATGATGACCATGTAAAGTTACATGTCATACTGACCATTTATAACTACATGGTATGATCAAAGATGACTGTGTATTGTTGTGATGACCATGTTTATGAAAATGTTGTTATGATGACCATGTATGCCTACCTGTTATGATGACCATGCATAACTACATGTAGTTATGATAACCCTGTATGCGTATATGTTGTTATGATGGCCATGTGTAACTACATGTGGTTAGAATGGCCAGGCATATATAGCTATATGTTGTTATGATGACCACGTATAGTTACAATCATACTAACCATGTAAAGCTACATGTTATGGTGTATATTGTCAAAAAAGTCATATACAGCTGCATGTTGTCATAATGATCGTGTATAGCACAGCACATTTTATAAGATTAACAGCTACATTTTCTTATAAAGATCATTTGTTGTTAAAATTGTTATAATGATCATGTACAGCTACATGTTAGGATCATATAAAGCTACATATCATTATCCTTGGCACATAAAGTGTTGTAGGGTATTGTCCTCCCCTTTGCAGTCCTTCCATCTTGTTGACTTTACCTCAATATCTAAAAAAAGATTCACTGTAGCTGTACCAAATTTTCGTCACAGAAGGACCTTGTGATGAACCAGATTTCTATTGAAAACCAGCTTCCTCTGATTTTTTAAAAACTTTTTATGAAACTTTTAATGTATGGGGTCAACCCTGACAATGTTACCATGATATCTCAAAAAATATTAACCACAGCTTTACCAAATTTTTGTCAAAGATGTATCTTGTGATGGACCAGAACCCTATTTAAAAAAAAAAGCTTCCTCTGATTATTTTTAAACTTTTTATGAAACTTTTAATATATTTATTGGAAAGCTGTCTAAGTGACATCAACCCTGACCATGATATCTCAAAAAATACTGACCACAGCATGACGAATTTTTTGTCAGAGATGTATCTTATGATGGACCAGAACCCTAGGTAAAACCAGCTTCCTTTGTGCGTTGATGAACTTTTTATGAAACTTTAAAGTATTTATTTGGAGGCTGTCTGAGTGGTGCACAAGGGGACAACATTTCTGTAATATCTCAACAATGATCCAACACAGCTTCACCAATTATTTTTTGGAGATGCACATTATAATGGACCACATGTCTATTGAAAACCAGCTTCCTCTCATTATGTCTCCCCATGCAATGGGGGGACATATTGTTTTTGCGTCCATTTCTTCTTCTTCTTCTTCTTCTTCTTCTTCTTCTTCTTCTTCTTCTTCTTCTTCTTCTTCTTCTTCTTCTTCTTCTTCTTCTTCTTCTTCTTCTTCTTCTTCTTCTTCTTCTTCTTCTTCTTCTTCTTCTTCTTCTTCTTCAACACATTGTTGTGTACATTGCGGATGCGGTAACTCAAGAAAGATTTGACTTGGGAAGTTGAAATTTTTTGTGAATATGTTCCCATATAAAACCTTGCTTGGGATAGCAGATGGGTGACTTTGACGTATTTTTCAAGGTCACATCGGCATGTCATGTAAAATTGATGCGGAAGTAATAACTCTGCAAGGATTTGACTTAACAGATTGAAATTTTGCATGATTATGTACCATAACATGAACTAGGTTGGGATTGTAGATTGGTGACCTTGACCTATTTTCAAGGTCACATGGCCACTTTTAAAAATCATTGCAGATGCACTCGCGAAAGATTTGACTTAAAGAGGTTGATATTTTGTGTGATTATGCTTCTGTATAAGACTTTTGTAAGACTTTGCTTGTAACTGCAGATGTATGACCTTGACCAATTTTTCAAGGTCATGTGGGCATGTCATGTAAAATTGACACGGACGCAATAACTACGCAAGGATTTGACTTAAGAAGTTGAAATTTTGCATGATTATGTACCATAATGTGAACTAGGTTGGGATTGTAGATGGGTGACCTTGACCTATTTTCAAGGTCACCTGGCCACTTTGTAAAATCATTGCAGATGCACTCGTGAAAGATTTGACTTAAAGACATTGATATTTTGTGTGATTATGTTTCTATATAAGACTTTTGTAAGACCTTCCTTGTAACTGCAGGTGTATGGCCTTGACCTATTCTTCAAGGTCATGTGGGCATTTCATCTAAAATCAATGTGGACGTGATAACTCAAGGAAGATTTGACTTGGGAAGTTGAAATTTTATGTGAAGATGTTCCTATACATTATCTTGTTTGGGATTGCAGATTGGTGACCTTGAAATATTTTTCAAGGTCACATGGGCATGTCATCTAAAATTGACACGCATGCAACAACTCTGCAAGGATTTGACTTACGAGAGTGGAATTTTGCATGTTTATGTACCATAATACCAACTAGGTTTGGATTTTAGATGGGTGACCTTGACCTATTTTCAAGGTCACATGGCCACTTTGTAAAAATCATTGCAGATGCACTCGAGAAAGATTTTTCTTAAAGAGGTTGACATTTTGTGTGATTATGCTTCTATGTTAGACTTTTGTAAGACCTTGCTTGTAACTGCAAATGTATGACCTTGACCAATTTTTCAAGGTCATGTGGGCATTGCGTCAAAAATCAACATTTTGAAATGTCAATAAAGATTGTACCTTCACCATATCTGTAGATCATTGGAATCGGTATGCCTATTTATAAAAAATGGTGACAATAGTAAGGGCACAAGGGGAGACATTTGATTTTCTGTTGGAAAATCAGCCTGTTCAAGTTATTTTTAAATTTGTTATGAAAATTTTGAAGTATGTATTTGATGGCCATATGAGCAGTACAGTAGTCTCTGTCACCAGGACCTGCTCCAAGAACACATCCAAAATTGCTCTTTTACTTCGTAAACAACGATATGGAAGTTGTATGTAAAGTATTCTACTGTGAAGTGTTGCACCAAAAAAAATGCAGAATTGAGGAAAAAAAGATTGTGGGCGCCAAGGGTAATTAATTCTCTGAATGCTATTTCTATAATTGTCATGTATAACTACATGCTATGATCATCATATACATGTATAGCTACATTTTATAAGGATAATATATAGCTGTGCTATAGATGATCATATATAGCTACATGTTGTAATGAGGATCATTAATAGCTACATGTATATGCTATGATCATATATAAGTACATGTTATAAGGATCATTTATAGCTATGCTATACATGATCATATAGCTACATGTTGTAATGAGGATCATTTAATGATTTATAGCTATATGCTATGATCATATATAGCTACATATTATAAGGATCTATAGCCAGATAGACAATACCAAACAAGTACTTTCACATAGATCTAACAGGAATTTGGCCAAATATGTGTGTAACACATGTACATGTACACAAAGTTGTGCTTGTCTTGAAAGACCACCTCAAGGGGGCAAGTTGTGCCTGTCTGGAAAGACAACGTCAAGGGTCCAAGTTGTGCTCATCTGGAAAGATCACCTCAAGGGGGCAAGTTGTGCCTGTCTAAAAAATTCACCTCAAGGGGGGCAAGTTGTGCCCATCTGGATAGACCACCTTAATGTGGCAAGTTGTGCCTGTCTGGAAGGACAAGTTGAAGGGGCAAGTTGTGCCCATCTGGAAAAACCACCTCAAGGGGGCAAGTTGTGCTTGTCTGGAAATACCACTTAAGGGGGCAAGGTGTGCATGTTTGGAAAGATCACTACAAGGGAGAAAGTTGTGCCCATCTGGAAAAACCACCTCAAGGGGGCAAGTTGTGCCTGTCTAGAGAGACCACCTTAAGGGGGCAAGTTGTGCCTGTCTAGAGAGACCACCTCAAGGGAGCAAGTTGTGCCTGTCTAGAGAGACCTACTCAAGGGGCAAGTTGTGCCTGTCTAGAGAGACCACCTCAGGGGGCAAGTTGTGCCTGTCTTGAAAGACCTACTCAATAGGGCAAGTTGTACCCACCTGGAAAGTCCACCTCAATGGGGCAAGTTGGGGTCTTTCACAGGAAGTTTAAATCATTGAAACTTCTCAATCAAAATGTTCCAATCTGTGGTCTTTGAAGATAAGTGGTTTCTCAAGACAGGGACTGCTGCATATTCAACGCCACCAAAATACTTAAAAACAGCATTTTGCAGGTGAAAATAATGTAATTTACAGTATTATGTTTGCAGGAAGGGAACTAAATGAGGTGACATAGATGTGAGATCAGAAGATCATTTTGGATGAATACCTGGGGAGTTGTGTGCGTTTCAGACAGCCACATCATAGGTACTCCATGGAGAGTGATTTACTGAATCATTCATCAATAACCGCAGGTTACGCCATTAATTACCTGACTATAATTGCCATTTGTGCAATGTAAACTTAATTGTCAAAATTGTTTCCATGCACAGTGGAACCTGTCTTAAGGGACCACCCACAGGACCTGTGAAAAGTGGTCCTTTCTGACAGGTGGTCCCTTAAGGCTGGTAACATTAAACTAAAGTATGTTAATGGGGGATGCCGAGACTGATCCCTTAGCACAGATGGTCTCTTAGCAGAGGTGGGCTCATTATAAAGGCAGGTTCTACTGTATGACAATTTTGCTTTATGCCGAGAAATATCTGTCATAATCAGACATAGGGAAGCAGACTTTCCCAGCACAGAGTGGTATATACACTGTATATAGACCTCTGATTGAGTAGAGTAGAGGTCGTGACATCTTTATTTCAAAGTGAAATAATCTGGTGCCAGCGAGTAACTGCTGTGACTGACAAATGTTTGAGCCGTGGGGCTCGGTATCGGATCGATCTGACACTGATTGTTCCATCAGTGCATTCATTTAATTGCTCACGATTGAGAAATCAATCACGGATATCACGGCCCAACTGTTGCCAAGCCTGGGAATAATGTGCGATGTAATCAATAGTATAGTGAGGCATCTATTTGGGGGGGGGGGAGGGTATGTACGGTGAAACTTCATTATAAGGACACTCAGATATCTGACATAGTCAATATGATGACACAAATTTTCATAGGGAAAAAGCTTATTTCTTTGTTAATTGATTCATTTATCCGACGTATTAAGACATGTACATAAAACTAAGATATAGTCCACATTTAATTTAGAGATATCATGCACCAGATTATGATCCAGTGCTTGTCATTTATCTAACAATATGAGAAAATTTCATGAGCAGTATGAGTGGCCGGTACAAAACATGTTTACAAACATATAGCTATAATGTATCTGGGTTTCATACAAACAGATTTGGTTAATATGATCTGTGTTTGTAACAGTTGTTCTTTACAGCTGGTGAGATTTGATTGTGGCGGCCGCTATTTAGTTAAGTAACTTGCTTGCATAAGAGTGTTATTATATGTCCATCATTTATGCAACTAAAAGATATCGTATTTGTGTTTTGGGGTTTGGATGGCTGGGAGGGGGGATACATGTATATTGGTTTCTTAGTCTAGCGTTATTATTCTAATAAAAAAAAGTCATGAAATGCCTGTTCAAAAATTACAACTTGCATTGAATTGTGCAACAAAGTTTGTGTTGAGTGTGAATTCTATGGCACTTGTGTACAGTCAGAACCAGATTAAATGAATATATACATGGATGTAAACCAAGACAATTCTTTCTCCATGAAGATGCATAAATCTCTGCGAGGCGGGACCATCAACGCCTGATCCAAGAGCGCTGGGAATTGCTTCAGTATAAATAGCAGCATGGCAGGAAGACTATCAGATGTCGCCAGTCTCAGGCACATCCACGAGCATCTGTGGGTCGCCAGACTGGATGGCAGTCAGACGCCGCTAGGGAGATTGTCTTACTGATGCGATCCTTTTGCTAGTAGTCCACTGCCGAAGTTTGTCTTTTTTCAATCCTGACAGAATCACTTTTTCTGTTTTCCCTCTGCTTCAACACTCAAGATTGAAGCTGCTGTTCATAATCATGTATGACATTTGTTTTTGTCAACTGAGCCCGAGGTGTCATATTTGGTGATTATCTGTCAAGGAAGATTCATTCCATTTGATGAAAAGTTTTGATATTTGCAGGCAGTACGTTCATCGTGACAGGTCTGTCATATTATACCTCCAGGGGGTCGGAGGAAAAATTATGGTTGTCCTTCAATAAGGCACGAGAGTTTCATGTAAAATCTGATATATTTAAGGTATGTCACCTGAGACATTATATTAACTCTTTCTGAGCCAAATTTTTACTGAGTCAACAGCCTTCTTCACTAAACTATGATCACACTGAGGAAAGATGTTGACCTGGACCAGGCTTTAGGCACTGAAACAGCAGGCATGATGGCGCTTGAATGGCAAGGCACTTTGTACGAAATATCAATTAAGTATCATATCAACTTAGAGCACATTGACGTTTGCCAAAATTGGTCCTGAAAGAGTGAATGCATGCTGAGGCCAGACGTTGTTGCCCCTTTTTATCAGATTGCATTCCCAAAGTCTCACCAGAAAAGATTTCCATTCCCGTTCAATTTAGCATCATTGTATCTTTAGTCCAAAGTCAATTGTTTTTTAATTGCTTGGCAAGTGAAGCTACAGCTGCACTCAAGTGGCAGCAAGAGCAGGACCAGCCAGCAAAACCACTGACCGAGGCTTTTGCAACTGCAGGGTGCACATGATGAGATAATTGACACTTTCTTGAACAGGCAATATTTAGTGGAGCATGTCACATGCAGGTGGCGCTGCAGGTACATGTAGCTTCTCCCTGTTGCAGGTGGAGACATCTGGAGGATAAACAAAACTTGCTTCATCTATTGGTTGAAAAGGTCATGTGACACAGGAAGCAGGTGCTGCCACCATGCAGAAAAGTGCATTTGACATGCCATATTTAACTCTTTCTGCTAGGTTCATGTTCCTTATGGAAAGAGCTTTGAATTCAAGTACCAGCATGCCTATAATTCCAGCAAATATGTGAATCTGGGTCAACAGTTGTCCTTGGCCTACTTTGAGCGGACTGTGGCCAAAGTGTGCCAAGCAAAGCTGTTAACTCCCTCCAAATCTTGAAACTGAAAGAGTTAAATGAAAACCACTAGTTTTGAATATCATCATCAGTATAACATTTTCACAGGGAGTGACAGATCTCTAGGGTTGAAACTCAATCTAGCAGGTGATCACGGAACACATTAAACTGTGGCTGTTTGTGATGTTCAGGGGCAAAAAATAATGTTTGATACATTCATGTGCATGGATCAAACTGTTGACAAGTCTAAAACAGTATGCATAGTCTTGGTCACCGTCACCGATGTGTCTACATGTAGCTGGTGTGCTTACTGAATTATTTAATGAACTCTTCCAGGGACAGGTTTTGGACTGGTCATTTTGGGGTCAAGGGAAAGCTGTCTGCCTGGGCCATTGTGGTTCAAGTTCTCTGAAAATTAAAGCCTGCCGGTTTTGTGTTTTTGTGAGAAAATTGAAAATAAGATCTTTATAGTACTTCTCAATGAGCACAAATTTTGTTGTTAAAGGGTTAAGATAGAGAATAGAACATTTTGTATGGGCTGCCAATATGTTTTGATATCCTACCAACAGATGGCGCTGTTGGTCACAAAAAAGTGATTGGACAATGGTTTCAAGCAAGGAGCCTTCAGTAACTGAAAGGTGCCATGGGCCAGTACAGGTCACATGCACTTGCTCTTGTATCTGATTGGTCAAGAAATATCAGGTGATCCTTATTAATCAGTGCTTCTCTCCAGTGACAGGTGTATGCTTTGACATACATGTATCAATGTACAGCAACATGTCACTTTCAAGTTTTGTGCTTTTAGCTAAGTTTGCACAAAGCTCAGACTACCATTAGTTTATGTTAACAGCCATATTATCAGCTGACAGTATGGAGGCAGGTATAAACAAGAAGTCCAGAGGCCCAGATCCACAGACAAAAGCAGATGGTGTTTGAGATAAAATTGATCTAAGTTCACAGAGAGATTGCTAGGCAAAGCCATTGAGGACACGCTACGCTAATAGCCTTCTCTGTGTTCACGTTGTGTACATGTACAACACAGCAGTACTACGCTCCATTAGTCCCGACAAGAGAAATGTACAGCAATACGTTTGTGATGGATTATTGGAGACCGCGGCTGTAAAGCCCCACATGTCAATGAGAACATAGTGGTAAATAGCCTTCTGTTCCCAGTATACCTTATTACCAATCTTACCAGCGTAATGGGACCGACGAATTGCTCAAGTGGAATAAATCATGGGATACGAGGCCATACCAGCACGATCTGCCATTAACTCTTATTATGCTGGAGTGCTTGTCTGGTCAAATTTTATGATGAATGTTCAGTGTGACCAGCATGGAAAAAGAAAAGAAAAGGTTTACAATTAATTTAATGGTGCCACATGGGATTCTCTTTCACTCTTATTCAATAGTTGACTAAAAAGAGATTTCCATGAAGGATTTAATTGTTGATATAATCTTTATGACCGGTTGTGTGTTTTTGTGACAGTTTGGTCACCAAAATATAAGCTAGATCGACTGGTTAGTGACATAATTACAATATAAGTGTGATAAAAAACAATACGTCAAAACTCAGTGACGGCTAAAGCATCATCCACACATTGTGTATTTTTGATAGGAATAGAAGGAACATACTGAAAGTGATATCTCACAGAAAGTTATAGGGTCAGTGGTTGACTTAGTCAACAATATAGGGTAGGCTCCATTTTGAATTTTCCCTTGAAAATGTTAAATTTTGAAAGTCCAACATTGGCAAAAGTGTGGCCCACACAGATACACGATACATATACAGTGGAATCTTCCTAATAAGACCACCTCAGGGATTGAAAAATGTGGTCTTAATAGGGAGTGGTCTTAATGAGGATATGATTTAAGAAGTAACAAAAAGTGGGTCTGTAAATCGGTGGAAGATTCTACTGTATATATATATATATATATATATATATATATATATATATATATATATATATATATATATATGTGTATATATATATATATATATATATGTGTGTATATATATATATATATATATATATATATATATATATATATATATACATATAAAGTTGGAACGGGCAGTGTACACGTGGTTTACCCAAGGGCGGGCGAAAGGTGTGCCCATATCAGGACCATTGCTTCAAGAGCAAGCTTTGTGATTTCACTAGAAAATCAACCCCGAACAAGAAAAGGACTCATTTCAAGCTACAACTGGCTGGCTTAAGTGTTTTAAGGAAAGGCATGGCATACGTCAGCTTAGTGTGCAAGGGTAAGTTTTGTCAGCGCATACAGATGAGGTTTCCCCGTACCGAGAGAAAGTGAAACAGTTTATGGAGGAGGAAGGCCTGGTTGATGAGCAAGTGTATAATGCAGATGAGACCGGACTTTACTGGAAACTTCTGCTGTCTAAAACTTGCCCACAGAAATGAGAAAGCTGCCCCTGGTTACAAGAAGAGTAAAGATCACCTAACTTTGCTCGGATGCTGTAATGCTAGCGGCGGGCACCTCCTTACGCCCCTGGTGATAGGAAAGTCAGCCAAACCGCGGTGCTTCAAACACGTGAACATGAATGCGTTACCTGTGATTTACACACATCAGAAAAGTGCATGGATGGACAGCAAAATTTTCAACATGTGTTTTTTTGATCACTTTGTGCCAGAGGTGAAGGCCTATCTATGAAAGAAAGGGTTACAACACAAAGGGTTGCTGTCCCCATGGTGATTTGGCCATGCCTGACGGGTTGATCGGATGTGAGTTCTTGCCGCCAAACACAATATCAGTGTTACAGCCTCTTGACCAGGGCGTGCTGGAAGGCTGGAAGAGGCGCTACAAGAAGAAACTGCTCCGGACGTTGCTAGAGATTGAAGAGAAAGAGGAATCAAGCAGCTTGATAGAGGCTCTGAAAAGTGTGTCTCTGAAGGACGCAGTTTACATCATAGGTGACGCATGGCATGGAGCAATAGTGGAATCCATCAAACGAACATTCCAAAGAGGACTTTTATCGCGAGAGGGCAGCACTGAATCCACTGAAACTGTGCCACCATTGATCACATGCTCTGACAACGTCACAATGACTGACATGTTGGAATCAGTTTCAGGCCAAAGGTTGACAGACAGCAATATCCAAGAATGGATTAGTGTGGACAATGATATTGCAACATATAAGGAAATGACAGAGGATGGCATTGTTGCAGAAATTGTGAATCCTCAAAGTGCTGAAACAGAAGACAATGACAGCTCCGACGAAGAACGCGAAGCTGTCCCTACACATGGTCACGGTGAAGCGGCAAAATGTTTTGAACGGTGTGTACGGTGGTTAGAGGCTCAACATGATATGGAATCCATTCAAATTTTGCAGTTGAAACAGTTGGCCAGTTTGGCCAGTCATCGATCATACACCAGCAAGAGAAAGCAACAAAAGATAACGGACTTTATTGGCGATTGTCCACCACGAGATGATGGTGCACAATGAAGACTGAAAGACTGAACTTAATGTGAGTGAACATTGACAATGTGTGACATGATTTACAGTGGGCGTGGTTTATTTGTGAAATTTGGAACTGAAGTTTATTCAGGCCTATGGCCCGGGGATGGAAGTGAACAATTTTAGTTTTTATCTTTTCAATCATCTCAAATTTGTGATCGTTTCTGGCTGGACTTTTGTGTGCTTCTATTGCGATTGTGTTTAATGATGGTGATAAAAATTGACTGGAAAGCAAGGAATGAACTGTGATTGACTGGTGTGCCTTTCCCATAAAATGGATTGATTTTTACCGCTAGATTTTGACACTTGGCTGGTTCAAGAAAGTCATTATGACCACTCTCGATTTACCTGTTAATTGTAAATAAAATTGGGTACATGTACAACTTTCTTTTCTTTTTTTTTTTAACTTCATTTTCCCGGACACATTGTATGGTATGCATGTTGTGCATAAGCATATAAAAGTTATAAAAATGTCTGTTTCAATTGTTGCAACATGCAGATATACAATGTGATACAATGTATTGGATCCCATGATAATGTGTGTGCATGTTTGTTGGTGAAATGTTGCAAATCAGTTTAGGGAGGATCGAGATACCAGACTTTTTCTTTGTCCCCCATGAGGTCCGCTAAATCGACGTCAGACTGTATATATATAAATATACATATACATATATATATATAAACATATATATGCCAGCATTTGTGCAATGTGTGTTATATGAGCAGTCATGTTAATATTGATTATAAGTGCCTCAGTTTTATGAACTTTTCACAGATTGTCACCAGCAGATTGTGTGTCTTAAATCAGTCTGACATTCCACACCATTTTTGAGAATGTTCATGATTAGGTCACACTCCATTGAGTGAGAGGGAGCATTTTTCTTGCCGCATAGGAATCGGAGAATGTGCAAATACATAGAAATTGACAGAACTTGGAATTTGAGGTCTAGTTTGCTTTCACAAGGGAGCATCCAATAACATTATATGTTCACATGCCGTGATGATGTCCAAATATAACCACGCACATCTCCCAAAGCAGTTTGATGATTCTGTGCAGTTGTATGTGTGGCCATCAGCTACAGATATCACAGAATAAAATTGCAGTCTGTCAGTCAGCTACAAGTGCCAGCTATATAAGTACCACAAACCAATTGTAACCTGTCAGTCAGTTATGAGTGCCACAAACCAAGTGTAACCTGTCAATCAGCTGTGAGTACCACAAACCAATTGTAACCTGTCAATCAGCTATGAGTACCACAAACCAAGTGTAACCTAGCTGTCAGTCAGCTATAATGTAAGTTCCACAAACCAAGTGTAACCTGTCCGTCCGCTAGAATGTAAGTACCACAAACCAAGTGTAACCTGTCAGTCCGCTAGAATGTAAGTACCACAAACCAAGTGTAACCTGTCAGTCAGCTATAAGTACCACAAACCAAGTGTAACCTGTCAGTCAGCTATAATGTAAGTACCACAAACCAATTGTGAACTGTCAGTCAGCTATAATGTAAGTACCACAAACCAATTGTGAACTGTCAGTCAGCTATAATGTAAGTACCACAAACCAATTGTGAACTGTCAGTCAGCTATAATGTAAGTACCACAAACCAATTGTGAACTGTCAGTAAGCTATATAAGTACCACAAACCAACTGTAGCCTGTCAGTCTGTCATAAGTACCATCAAGGAAGGTAGCCCTACCCTCCTTGGTACCACAAACCAATTGTAACCTGTCAGTCAGCTATTAGTACAGCAAAACCATTGTAACCTGTCAATCAACTTTACACAAGTACCATAATGTTAGTGTCCAACCCATGCCAAGGAAAGCTGTTGAACTGAGGCATGTGATCTTGATAGGTCTTATCTACAATTCTCAGTCAATTTTTTTTCATTACAGTAGTCCCTCCTTTGAGAGACCACCCCTACTGCCACCTAAAAGGCGGTCACATAAAGCAGGTGGTCCCTCAAAGGAGGTATAAATAACATGAAAAGTACTACAGAAACAGCTATGGTTTCTCAAAGAAGGTGGTCTCCCAAAGGAGTGGTCTTTCAAAGGAGGGACTACTGCACTGTTGATATTAGCTGGAAGCACTGAAGCAGACCATATTTGAGCACTAGCCGCTTTTAGCTGGTTTAAGGGTTAAAGTGCATTTTTGCTAGACTAGGCTGTCACGATTGTAACCGTTTCATGATTTTGCACTCCAAAATGTTTTATTAACTTGAAAACGTAAATTGAATGTAACTGTAAAAATGTGTACACTGTTGTTACGACTCTGGATGTAACTAAACCTAAACAAAGTCATCTTTCAATAATTTATTGTCTGTTTACTGCAATCTGACCACCAACCCAATAAATTCACTGCCTAGTTGTTTTGTTTTGTTTTTAGTTTTGTTTTTTTCCATTGTAGAAGTTAATACTTGATTCTGTTTCATTGGATATTAATTACTTTTTTGGGTTGTGACCAAACATTAATGTACATGTGCTATTGTGCTGTGGCAATAGATAATTTCACATGCTATTAAAAGGATACATAAGTACATGACACTATACTGAGATACAAGAAGCTCATAAAGCCCAGATAGATGAAACTTAACTCTTTGAGTACCAGGTTTTGGACTGAGTCAACAGCTTTCCTTGGTGCACTTTGGATGCATTACATCCAAAGAGTGTCCAGGAAAGCAGTGCCACCAATCTGGAACTACAGGCATGATGTTACTTGAAGCAAATGTCTTTTGACAAGAATTATAGATCTAGCATCCTTATAAAAACTGAGAGAAGTTTGTCTAAACTCATTCCATACTAGTCCTTGATTTTTTTGTATATTTACCTAGGTTTAAGACGACAATTGCATATTCAAATTCTTCATGAAAAGAGCTTTCGTTCAAGTACCAACATGCCTATAGTCTTAAGTCAGTGGTTCTGGCACTGCCTGGCAAGTCGTGCTGCAGCAGCCCTTGCAGCAGCAGCATGACTTGCCAGGCAGTGCCAGAACCACTGACCAAAGCCTGTCACCATAGTATGGAATGAGTTAAGTAGTTTGACTAAAGTCGCAGTTGGCGTGAAAGAGTTAACGAAGCATGAGACAAAGCTGATGTAAATTCCCATTGATCACTAGGTAAGCATTATACATGTAGGACACATAACACTATTGGCTGTGTCTGCTCTGTCCTGTGTTCTCTTCAAACACACGGGTATCGTGCTCCATTAGTTCTGACAAGAGAACTATATAGCAATACCTCGGTGATGGATTATTAGAGATCGCTGCCGTAAAGCCCCACATGTCAATGAGAGCATAGTGGTAAATAGCCTTCTGTTCCCAGTATACCTTATTACCAATCTTACCAGCGTAACGGGACCTAAAAATTGTTCCAGTGGAATGAATCATGGGATATGAGGCCACAAGAGTACAATCTGCTGCTGACTGTTATCATACTAGACTCGTGAAACTTTATCGGGAACATCTGTTGTTACCAGCATGAAATTTTTTTTTTTTAAAGTTGACCAATGTGATGTGCCAGCAACAATAGCAATGGCTTAATCATGTTAATTGGTCTGTTAATAACTGAATACACAAGTCACACCCCAGTGGTCTTGCCTGATGTCCTGCAAGGGTGGGAGTATTTTACAAAGAAATACATTAGGAAGATGTACATTTCCCCTAAAAACTATCCATGGAAACTATGGAAAAACTTTATATGAAAAATTTTGAAAAGAAATTTTTTCATTCACACATAGTGCTTTACATACTTGTACTAAAATTCTGAAATGCTCAGTCAATGCTGGAATATATGTTTTATTCAAATTTACCAAGTGTGCAGGACTTTCTGTTGTCCTTCGTGTTCACTGATGTGTTTCATGCACATACACTATTGTGCACCATATGTGTCACATGCAGCAACCATGAGGCTCCCAGCTGCCAGTAAAATGACTATCCTTATCAGCTCAACAAGCAAGAGTAAACACAATAGAACAAAGTTGTTATCTACGCCATGGCTGGCTTTTGAAGTACTTGGAATAAGACTTATACAATATTCAAGCATGCTGACACCATCATGGACGGCGCCTCAAACTTATTCTCTGTAACTTGTAGCCAAACAGACCAAATGGTGTGAAGTCTTATGAGTTCTGCTGCATGTATATGTACAAAAAAATTGTTAAATGTTAAAACAGCTGTTGACTAACACTTCATTCTTGGATTAAGACTTCCTGGTATTCGAATGAAAAGGTCTCTTCATGAAGAATGTTAATCTTAATCTTAAATCAGTTTAGGCTTAATCTAAAAAGGGAAACGACTAAAGCCTTGATTGGCATTTTAAGGGCTAAGACCGGTGCTCTCTCAGAGGAGCTATACATAACGTGGAAAGTACTAAGCAAAGTATCTGAAAAACGTGCTCTGTCAAGACAGGTGGTCTCTCATTGGAGTGGCCTTTCAAGACAGGTTCCACTGCCATAAGTGTATGACTGACTGACTGACTGACTGACTGACTGACTGAATGAATGACTGACTGAATGAATGAATGAATGAATGAATGAAGCTTAATTCCCATAAATACATATTGCACGTACATCGTATGGAGAGGGTTCCAGAAAGAGCTCAGCTTATCTAGCTGGAACCCATATAAACGCCATCGTGATAATAATTAATGTACAATGACAATGTCATTTATAAATGTTATTGATCTTGCACTACAGTCTCAATTCATATATCAGTTCAGTTGTCTATTGACTTTCATGCAGATGTGTAACCTTTAAACAATAAATTATGTGTATTCAGTTACATATACTGGTATTACTTGTATTCACTGATAAGTACTGATCTTTCAAACTTTTTTTAAGCAAAATGGGATTCACAATTCCCTTTAACCTTAAATTCAGTTTATTCCATACACTGCCACCATAATAGCTAATAGTTTTTTTTTTTTACCATTTTCTGTGCTCACATTGTGCATGAATAAATGTTTGTTGCAACCTTGTAGAATGCTCATATTTGTGTACATTATAAGATTACCGCAACAAATACTATGAACATAGCACATGTATTTAAAGCTGCGCTTAAGAATAGGTTATGTTATAGAAATGAAGTATAATTTGGTGATGATCATTCATTTCAATTTAGTCCTACCGAAGACTCCCACACAACTTGAGAGTATATTTCTGTCCAGTGTACTGATAAACAGAAATTCAAAGGCCAGGCCTTCCTTATACAGCTGTTTGGTGGACTTCACAAAAGCCTTTGATTATGTTAATGAGTATGCATTGTTGTATTTATGTACAATGTACATTGTATCAGCGGGGAGTAGGTGGAACCTTTAGTAAGTATTATACATGAACACAAAAGTATGATTTAGAAAGCAAACTGCAAAGTTACATGGAATAACAGCCTGAGTGGAGAACTGGAGTAGCAAGTATGGGGTGGTGCAGGGAGATGTCATTCACCCCAACCTATTCACAGAGTATATGAATGATATAAGAACATGTGTAAGAACATATGAAGGTAATTTGAATGGCATTGTATTGGAAGAAATGCTTATCTGTGTTTTATTTGCTGCACACGGATGATTTTGTCCCATGTTCTGACAGCTACAAAGGTCTGCCAAAACAAGCTGACAAGCTTCATGATTCTTGTAAAAAGTGGCATTTATTGGTCAACATGCTAAAAACCAAGGTATTGATGATGAAAAAAAGAAATGCACAGGACAAATTCTACTACAATATGGATGAAATTGAGGGAAGCAGTGAGTACAAGTCTGTGGGGCTATGGGTCAATACTAGGAAGTGAGATTTTCATTGGTACGTACTACTATTTAACAGACACACTAGGCTCTGCTCCAGGTATGTGAACTGGCTGGTCCAGCTATCAGCCAACTGAGCCCTGCATTAGTATTTAAAGTGTTTGATACACAATAAATGCTCAATCTGGAAAACAGATCTGAAATTTGATGGGTAACTGCTTTTGTAGACATGCATGTACTGGGAAAATTTCACAGAAATTTCTGCAGTCAACTTTAACTGTTAAAGACAGAGACAATACAGAGATGCCACGTACATTTTTATGCTCAAACTGGCAGCCTCCCACGATATGTTAGACATCAGATTAACAATTCTGGATTTTGAGTGCTGCTACCACGTAAGGACAACCAAGTTAAACAAGCTTATAACAGTCTAACACTTGACAACAAAATTGTTGTATCAAATTAAGAAAACTGCTTGACAGATTGAGATCTACAGATGTTTGGAATGAACAAAGAATTGAAAATTGCAGCTCAGTGGTGAATCTTGTGCAAGGAAAATTTAGTAAATATCCTTAGGGATAAGTATATTCACAGGATAAAATTTAAGGCAAGGAGAAAATGGAAAATTGTGTACTATTCTAACTTTTAAAATGCAGTTCTGAAGGGAAGTGTAGCCCTTGGAAATTAAGGCTCAGTGTTACAAGACTGCCTTTTCTTGCTTTTTCCTGAACTCACACAGTGCTGCAATCAAAACTTTTAAGGCAGACAAACAAGGCCAAAAATACCTTGCCATGAAAGATTGTTTGAGAAATGTAACAGGAAATGTAGATGAAATACACTTCTGAATGGTCTGCCCAAGGAATGCTAACTACAGACTGGTGCTGGTTATTGTGATGTAATGATCGAAACATATCTAAGCGACTGGTGCCAAAGGGTTGCAGGTTCGAGTCCCACTCGTTCCGAACATAAAATATATGAATCTTTTATTCAAGACTCCAAAGTAAAGATAAGTTTATATCAGTCACCATGTGCCATCAGACTTCTTATCTTTTGCAACTCAGTAAGTATATATATATATACATATATATATATATATATATACAGTAAAACCTCTCTAACTGAACACCTCCGTATACCGAACACCTCTCTATACTGAACACATTTCTTGGTCCCAAATACATACTTTCAATGCTATCAAACCTCCCTATACTGAACACCTCACTATACTGAACACTTTTTTCCGGTCCCAAGGGTGTTCGGTATAGGGAGGTTTCACTGTATATATATATACAGTAAAACCTCTCTAACTGAACACCTCCATATACCGAGCACCTCTCTATACTGAACACCATTTCTCGGTCCCAAATTTATACTTTCAATGTTATCAAACCTCCCCATACTAAACACCTCACTATACCGAACACTTTTTTTCCAGTCCCAAGGGTGTTGCTTATAGGGAGGTTTCTCTGTAGTAAAACCTGTTTTGAGAGACCACCCCCAGGGCAGGCCAAAAAGTGGTCACATAAGGCAGTTGGTCTCTCAATGTAGGTGCAATAACATGGAACAGATGGTAAAAGGGACATGGTAAACATGATCTGAAAAGGCAGGTGATCTTTCTTCACAGTGGTCTCTCAAAACAGGTTTCCCTGTGTGTATATATATATATATATATATATATATATATATATATATATATATATATATATATATATATACATATGTTTATGTGTATACAAACACATAATGTACACTGTCACACATCTGCATGTGCATATATGCACAATTACACAAATTTGGACACACATATACACACTTACTGTCACACATGTGTATGTACATATACATGTACACACATATATACACTGTCACACATGTGTATGTACATATACATGTACACACATACACACTGTCACACACATGTATGTACATATACATGTACACACATATACACTGTCACACATGTGTATGTACATATACATGTACACACATATACACTGTCACACATGTGTATGTACATACACATGTACACACATATACACTGTCACACACATGTATGCACATGTACACACCTACGTGTATAATAGGAAAGGGTAAAATTAACTCTGAGTGTGTATTTGCCTCAATACACAACCAAATAGACAGAAATTTGGAGGGCTAGAACCATTGGTTTGCATGTTAAAGTAACCCTAAATAAACTGGTCACTTTCGTAGCTGTGGTTATATGATTTTTGTGAAGTAATTAGTTATACATCTAGATTGACTGTGCGGAATTTGGTGTCTCTATGTGCAGTTGATTGTTTTCAAATTATTAAGTTGCAAACTACAATGTAAAGTCATGGGAATACACAACCTTAGCACTCCAGTGACTGCAGTGCCCTCTTTTAGGCTGGGCTAGAACCTTCTGTTCTTGTCCTTGCCTGTTGCCACACACATGTATATACATTATACACTTATACATAGCATCATGCGTATGTACATGTTTGTGCATATATACATTCCTATTTAATATTTCTGTTTCATCACAGGTGAAGAGAGTATATTTGTGAGTTCATTGTGCTGTAGCTAGCCATCAGCTGGTGTATTGACCCTGTCTCTTATATTGCTTGTTACAGATGTGCTCTTCCATACATAAGGCAGCAGAGGGAGGAAACCATTGGACGTGACTGGTAAGTCCTAGACAACACTTACTTAACTCTTTGTGTGCAAGTCACCACAACAGTCATGTTCACTGATACAAGTATTGACTGAGTCCACAGCTTGTACGCAGAGACGCCAACATTCAAAATGCTGTTTCAGGGATGTTAAAGTGAACATCAGGTACAGATTATTTGACAAACAGTATATAAAAAAGTATTGAACTTCACTGCGGGACGAACACCCTGAATTGGTCAAAATTTCAGCTAATTTCAGGGACTGTCCCTGACGATGAGGGATAGTTGGCGTCTCTGTGCATGCTGAGGAAAGCTGTTGACCTGGGCCATTGTTGTGGTTTCTACAACTGGAAGTATCATTATGTCACTTCAAAATACACATATTTTTATTGAAGAGGGCAGTGTAAGAGTTAATATGAGGACCACCATGGCTGGTCTGAAGCCCCTGTTGTTGTCCTATGCTTTTCTGAGGGAAATGCCAAGCCTGACATGGCACACAATGCATAGAACCATTAATGCACTTGACAGCATGATTATGGACAGGGGTCAACCCCAGAATGTGTTACTGGCAGACCCTGTAGGGTGGCATGAAAGCAAACAGAATTGGCAAGTTTGACTCCAAAATTCTGTCATTTTAGCAATGTCTGGAATCTCACTAATGGGCATCTCCCATTTAACCCTCAAAGTGCTGATTTAGGACTGAGTCAACAGCTTTCCTTGTAGCACTTTGCACGCAGAGTGCCCCGAGGAAAGCTGTTGACTTAAAGGCTACATTTTGTTTTAGACTAGGCTTGTTGGTTTTTGAATGAAAGGTATCTTCATGAGGAATTTAAATGTTTCAACCATTATATGTTTAACGGTAACGAGAAAATGACTATGGCAGTGATTAGCACTTTAAGGGTTAATATGTGAGAGTTGACAGGTAGGGGTATGGAATACAAGCTAATCAACTTCACCCTTTTCCTCTTGAATTAAGACTAAGTTCAAGACCCGTCCTTTGGATATGAGATGGGCACCAAGCACCAACCCACATGACGGCAAGCTGTTGACCTGCCACACATCTACAATTGTCATTCAAATTATTTTTCATTGCTGGTGTCCCCCCTTTGAGAGACCACTCACAGGATAGGCTGGTGCAAAGGTGGTCACATAAAACGGGTGGCCTGTTTATAGAGGTAAATTAACATGGGACCTGATAAATATGGCCTTAAAAGGCAGGTGGTCTCTTGTCAGAGGTCTCCTGATAAATGTGGTCTTTAAAAGCAGGTGGTCTCTTATCAGAGGTCTTCTGATAACTGGTGTAAAAATGCAGGTGGTCTCTTATCAGATTTCCTGATAAATGATGTCTTAAAAGACTCTTATCAGAGGTCCGATAAGTGTCTTAAAAGGCAGGTGGTCTCTTATCAGAGGTCTGCTTATAATTGTGGTCTGAAAAGGCAGGTGGTCTCTTATCAGAGGTCACCTGATAAATGTGGCTGGAAAAGGCAGGTGGTCTCTTATCACAGTGGTCTCTTATCAGAGGGGTCTCCTCAAAAATGTTGTAAAAGGCAGGTAACCTCTTATCAGAGTAGTCTCCCAACAAAGATGGCCTTAAAAGGCAGGTAACCTCTTATCAGAGTAGTCTCCCGACAAAGATGGCCTTAAAAGGCAGGTAACCTCTTATCAGAGTAGTCTCCCGACAAAGATGGCCTTAAAAGGCAGGTAACCTCTTATCAGAGTAGTCTCCCGATAAAGATGGCCTTAAAAGGCAGGTAACCTCTTATCAGAGTAGTCTCCCGACAAAGATGGCCTTAAAAGGCAGCTGGTCTCTCATCAGAGTGGCCTCAAAAAAGCAATTACTGCACTGTTGAAATTAGTCAAAAACAATTAAAACAGTCGTCATTGACCACCAGCTGGTTTTGGCTGCTTCATGGGGCAGTGGATTAAGAGAGCCAGAAGATACCAGTGTTTGGATTCTGTGATAAGCTGAGACCATATACTACTACATGTATCAAATATTAAGTATTGGGAAACTCATGGTCTTTTAAATTGAAAATACCACTCAAGTGGTGATTGTTCAACTAATGGTCTTTTGCACCATAACTGTATCAGAATTAAGACAGGAAAACACACACACACACACACACACACAACAAACCATCAGACAATATATTATATTATTTTTATTTTCATATCATTTAATTGTCCAGGTAGAATGATTATTTTTGATACAGTATTATCCCATGTAAGCAATCGTGTCCACTTTTAAAAGCATCCTTCTATTCTCTGAAGAAATTTATATCAGAATGGTTGATCATTTCTAAACCATGTATCTATGTACATGTAGTTGGCTTACTGCCACAATACAGTGAAATCTGTTTTGAGAGACCACTGTGAGGAAAGAGCACCTGCCTTTTCAGACCATGTTTCCATGTCCATTTTGCCATCTCTCCCATGTTGTTGCACCTCTATTGAGAGACCACCTGTCTTAGGTGACCACTTTTTGGCCTGCCCTAAGGGCGGTCTCCCAAAACAGGATTTACTGTACAGATGCCCAGCTCAGTGAGTGTCAACTCCCCGGGCAGCCATCATCACCTTCCTGTAGAACTCACTTTGGATATTGTCCTGAAAACAAAGATAAGGCTTACAAAGAAACAAGTATCTGTGGTCCTGCAATACTTAACTCTTTTAGTGCCAAGCACAATTTAAGTCACTCAAATGAAGCCATACTGGCCTGAATTATCACAAGGATCACAGATTTGTATTCCACGTAAGAAGACCTTTCATTCAAGTACCAGCATGCCCATAGTGCCAGAGAGAATATCCCAGGTCAACAGCTTTTCTCGGCATGCATTGGACGCATTGCGCCCAATGCATGCTGAGAAAAGCTGTTGACTCAGTCCAAAATTTGGCATTGAAAGAGTTAAGGAATGTTTAACCCAGCGAGTCCTGACAGCAATGTATCACTGTTTACCTTTAAAAATGACCAGTGAGTACCTGCTGGTGTCTCTGACATTGGCCTCTGTTTTGTCAGTAAGAATGACCTGACATCATACTGCACCAATGAAACTTATTGACACAAGCTTCAAAAGGTTAACTTTGAAGCTCTTAATAAAGGTGAAAATTTCTCACAAACTTGATCTTGAATCAAAATTCACATTTGACAAAAAGGAAAGGGAAGATTGAAAGAGGAGGGTTAATTCAGGAATATGACAGGAGGGTTAAACCAAGGGTATCACAGGAGGGTTAAACCAAAGGTATCACAGGAGGGTTAAACCAGTAATATGACAGGAAGGCTCAATCAGTCCATGACATGACATGAGGGTTAATTCAGTGATATGACAGGAGGGTTTAATCAGGATATTATATGAGGATTAAATCAGGGATACGCTTGGGTTAAATCAGGCTTATGACAGGAGGGTTAAATTGATGATATGATAGGAGGGTTATATAAGGGATATAACAAGAGGATTAAAATCAGTGATATGACAACAGGCTATATCAGGGATATTCCAGTAGGGTTAAATCGGTGATGCAGCAGGATCAAGGGTTAAATCAAAGATATGACAAGAGGGTTAAATCAAGGATATGACAGGAGGGTTAAATTAGGGATAACAGGAGGGTTAAATGGAGGATATGATGACAGGGAGGCCACTGAGGCAACGGTAGATTTATTGCGCTTGGATTATTTGGTATCTGACAGCTATAGTCACTTTGAAGAGGATGAGAACTGACAGATTTTGAACACTGACAGGAAGGCTTCATGAGGTGAAATCATATAAGGCTGTCCCAGTCAAAGAAAAAAAAGACATAATTTGGTAATAAATGGGATGAACTTCCTGCGGGAACTTGTCTTGGAATGTCAGGCTGATTGAGGAGATGGCATTTGACGTTTGTTATATATGTAGCATGCCTCAGGTGAAAAGGTTTCCTAAACTGTCAGTTTTGCTCATTTTACCTCCAAAGTTCTTTTTTTGGGGGGGGGCATCTTTTTTTTTTCTTGTATGTGCATGAAGCGCATATGGTAGAAACTGTTCAGACTGCTCAGCAATTGCTGTCCACTTGCCAAGGTCAAGTGACTTTCCAACCAGGGCAAATAAAAATTTGAAAGCACTTGCCCTGGGGTAGGCCAAAAACTTGCTTTACAAAATGGACTTAAAGGTCCAGTTGATTGAGCATGTTTCAAATGGATAAACGCATGACTCATGGTTTGTTCTAACCATACAATACACTTTATAAAAAATTTAGATGTGAAAATAATACTTTGTTTCACATTCTAATAATAAAAAAAACTCACTGTGCCTTCAATTGTCGCTTTCCGTTCACCCTCAAGGTGCAAAAGGTTAGCGAAAGGCTAGTGACGTCACAAACGCAACACCGCTGGCTGACAGGGAAGACTTAATTTGACCACGCTGATGAGCAGCGGCTCAGTCAAGTGTCACTTGCATTGGTTTAAACATAGCTTATTCACACTTCGTCAGCAGGATTAAAAATGCATGTGGAAATGTTCATTTTCATCCCTGTTCCTGCCCAGGATCATGGTCTGTGTGCTGTAGCAATACAAGTTCTACAGCTTGTTTACATTCCCCCAAAGACATGAAATTACGGAGAGCGCACACCAGTGCAGTCAAGATCTACTGGGACAAGTTGCAAGGCCCTGGGAACTGATCTCGCCTATGTAGCGAACACTTTGTGGAAAGTGACTTTGATTCATTAGATATGACAATATTAAGGATAGGTTTGGCAATTAAAAAAAAAAAACTCCTGCCGTTGCCAAATGTGGTCCCATTGGTGGACAATAGAAGGATTGATGAAACTAGCCAAATTAGGCAAAACTCATAAAACTGTGCAGGAACAATGATTTATCGTTTTTTTTTTCTTTTAGAGTATTTACAAATTAATCATCAGTATAATTCTGATTTCAAAGCTTGCATTACTGCAAAATACAGGTCTAGTAGTTCTACGACTGTTACAAAGTATCACATAATTACAAATCGACTGTCACAGTGACAAAACCGGTCTGGGATGTTGTTACAAAGTATTACACTGTAACAAAACGTTAGTGCATTTAACCATTGGGATTGAATTGATGGAAAACAAAATGGGTAGGGAACACAGACAAACAGGGACTGATCTTGTTCCATACCCATGTGCAGGCTTGAGCACTGTATAACAGGTCCCTGGGTTGAGTTAGCTGGCCACTGTAGTGTATGTCCAATTACGACTGTATATTGCCAAGTGTTTAATCCCGTAACCAGATCACAACGCTTGTTTGGATAGCTACCACTTTCACACCTCATCTGCGCAGCTGCCAGTTGCAAAGGGTTGGCTGGCCTTCCATCTCTTTCAGTCATGTACACTATTTGTGACAGTCCACGGCAATCTCCCAATAATCGGGTGTAAAAATTTCATCTCAATGTATCTTTGTCTTTAATATGGACCCAGAAAATAAGTCAGTCACAGGAAAATATTTGCTAGTGTTAGATAATGGATACGATCTGAAATAAAGGATCATAAGCACATGTACTGATGACAGTTGTATACGGAGACGTAAAACACTGCCCTCCAAGGGTCGCCAGGTTACTGCCAGATAGGAGTTTTGATATTGAAAGCCATTCATAAATGCAAACTTATATTTAATCATCCATAGACCATACAGATGGGATGGGAAAATTAAATGTTTGTACAGACTTTTACCTGCTGTAGGCGTAGGCTGCATGTAGCTATTTCCGTGAATGCTAGAATTTGAAACACTACAAGACCTGGCCCATCCTGATGCAAATTCCAATTTATTGCATTCATGCTTGTTCTTGTTAAATGAATTCTAGTCATTTTTGACAGGAAATATCTCTTTTGCAACGAATTATCATTGCCCAGACAGAAAGTTGGGATGGTCTGGTTGTCCCACGGCTGCACTCCCTGCAGTACTAGACTAGTGACAGCAGGGTTCTGGGCGTCCCACTCATGTCTGTAAGGCTGGATGATCTTTTTCTCTGCTGCTACAGCTTTTCTTATTAATTCTTTTTCACCCTCATGAGACCTGCACGTACATGATAAACTCATTTCAGACTCTCCGAAATTACTATTTTGTGCACATATCTGCCATGACTCTTGGCTAAGTGAAGGCACTCTGGCTTATAACACATTCACCCGGGCAAGTGCGTTGCGTTTGTGACGTCACTAACACTTTCCCACATCAGGCTATGACCAGAGAAAATTCCCACACTTTCATGCAGCAAATATGGTTCATATCGGAGCTAAAAAATCACAATTCGAAAATGAAATTTAACATTTTGGTTTTCAGATATCATTTTTGACCACCCTAAACAACAACTTTATAATTTGTGGTACCCATTCGATCAAGAGGACCTTGCAATAAATAAACAAGTTATTAATCAGAACAGGGCACAAGCAAAATATCAGCATAGAATCTCGTCAGGTCTAGAGCAGAAAAAGAAACCAGTGAACCTTGATTGTGTAGATAATTCCAAAGATAATACACCCAGGCCACTGATATTGAATAATTCAGTCAAAAGGATTTTTTTCCCCTTTTTTTTGGTCATGCACTGTCTACAGTATATAATTATAGATTCTCCAGATCATGACTGAGCTATACATTCTGCTTCTACCCGAGCATCGGATTAGACTGATTTTTTATTTTTTTATCTATGTATTAATTTTTTTTTTGTTATTTGAATTTGACTCACCATTACAAGTATGTGTAACAGTAATTCACTCAATTCTGCACAGATCATGTATGAGTAACGTTTCTTTTCAACTTGTTAGAGTTAATGAGAAAAAAGCCAAACCACCAAGATCATCTTAGACAAGTTTGATATTCTGAAAACAAAAAAAAATGGAAAACATGACATATGCAGGGACCAGTCATTATGATATAACTGTTGTGTAAACCTGTAGAAGTCAGTTGTAAAACCAGATAAAATATAAGGACTGGGACTAACACTGACATATTACAGATTAAGCAACACTAAGAATCACAAAAGCTGTGCTTGTCTGCTGCCATGGGTCTGTATCCACTGTCCCTCTGTCATCTGCCATGGGTCTGTATTCACTGCCCCTCTGTCATCTGCCATGGGTCTGTACCCACTGTCCCTCTGTCATCTGCCATGGGTCTGTACCCACTGTCCCTCTGTCATCTGCCATGGGTCTGTACCCACTGTCACTGTCCCTCTGTCATCTGCCATGGGTCTGTATCCACTGTCCCTCTGTCATCTGCCATGGGTCTGTACCCACTGTCCCTCTGTCATCTGCCATGGGTCTGTATCCACTGTCCCTCTGTCATCTGCCATGGGTCTGTATCCACTGTCCCTCTGTCATCTGCCATGGGTCTGTACCCACTGTCCCTCTGTCATCTGCCATGGGTCTGTACCCACTGTCCCTCTGTCAGCTGCCATGGGTCTGTACCCACTGTCCCTCTGTCAGCTGCCATGGGTCTGTACCCACTGTCCCTCTGTCAGCTGCCATGAGTCTGCATCTATTGCTCCAGTGTTAGCAGCCATAGGTCTGCATCCAATGTGTCTCTGTCAGCAGTGACCTGTAACATTTTCAAGTTGTCAATATTTTTACAAAGCATTTTCAGGATCTTGTTGTGATTTTGTGGCACATGTTTTTAGGGTTTTCCATCTTGGTGCTGCTGTTTTCATTTTTTGTGTTATATTAATTTTTACACAGTTTTGTGGTTTTCAATCATATCCAACTTTGCAGCACCACTGGGCCATCTTTTCAGTAATACAAAGGCACACCTGGAGACCCCCGGTTCTTAATTTGCCCTCAGGCATGGCTTTGACCTTATTGCCGATATAACAATGTTCTTGTTGAATTTGGTTCCTTGATTTTACTGAAAAAATACTCGATCTAGGACATTTATATTGCACATGAGGATGGTCCTGTATATGGTAAATGAGTGCTACATATAGGTTGCAAATGGGTGACCTTGAACACATTTTCAAGGCCACAGGGTACCACTTTATGCATTTTTCGTGATGGCAACTGAAGAACTTTTCAGCTGGGACCTGGATGTTGAAGAGGACGATGGTCCTCTGTTATGGGTAGAGTAGATGTTGTAAGTGGAATTTCAAAACTGTAGGGTTCCCATCATGGTAATGAAAGGGAAACAAAATGCAAGTTTAGAGTCAATAATTTAAACATTATACTCAAGTTTAAGTCATTCAGTCTATGCTCTAAAGAGCATATGTACAAAAAAGGATGAGTTGCTAGATACAAAAAAGTCAAGACAGTTTAAATATTTACTTTATCAGATTCCAGCTGATGAATTTTCAGTTTACCTTACACTTCTCCTTTCCTTGCCCATGGGAAGCATTAATGTAACCCTTTCACCTTTGATCACAGTGGAAGTTGTGCTCATATGTCTGCATTGATTATTAAACTGATTCTAGATTTAAATTCCCTGTAAAAAAGACCTTTCCTTCAAGTACCAGTGTGCCTGTTACATTTTCAAAGTTTCCTTATGACAGAGGGTTGCAGCAAAAATCATAGAAGATAAAAGTTTGACAAAAGTTATGGACAGAAGAGAAGCAATATTAATGACACGAGATACACCAAGAACTTTTTGACATTCATTTTTAGGATTTTTGCTGATTTTGACAGATGTCTATCGAATCTATTGACTGGCGAAATTTCAATTCAGAATGCAAAAAATAAATACAAAAAAATGACAAAAAAAACATTCAAACTGTAAATACCACATGGGTGTTTCTGGTTTCCTATTCATACAAGAAGACAATAGCACCTGTCAATCATACAAGCGGCGTGACGGCCAGGAGGTGAATGGACGCCGATGCCTCAAGCTTTGACAAAATATTCTGGTAGTATGTACCACATCCTTTATATTATTACAGCAACATATGTATGTAATTACTAATTTCAATGGAATCGACACAGAAGCTTTTTTCTCTATTTCTTCTCTTTTTACTTTCTCAGATGTTCAGCCTGCCATATACCTATATTTTTATACATAAATCATTATTATCAAATCTTGTTACATGTATATTAAACTATATATTCTTACCTTAGGGTGGCTCATGTGTGAGGGACATCTTTTTGTCTTAACGTGTGTCTCCCTGACCTCTTGTATCATGTATTTATATTTTGTAATATGAATTTTATTCGTTGAATAAAGGAAATATGAATCTGAATCTGAAATCTTTGACAGATCATGCGCTTATGCAGAGAGAACTGCATTGTGTTGGTAGCACTTAGTCTGACCATGTTCTGATGATGTGAGAGTGCTAGCGCATATCCCAGGCCAATATGGATTATGAACTGTTCATCAATGGCCAACAAAACCATCTTTGTTTTTGTTTTGTTTTTTTTTATTTATGAAGACATTGAAACAATGTGGTCATTGACACTTTGATTTTTCCAAAATAACTAACTAACTGTAAAGTTGTTCAAAGAAAATGTGTCACGCAAAGTGTAATTGTTTGCATTTGTGACTGAAACCATTACTCACAGCTGTCCGTACATCAAAGGTCCTATTGATTGATGGGGTCTAACTTTCCACAAAGTTTGGGTTCAAATGTTTTAGAAATAATATCCAGTGATTTTACACATCTAGCATAATTTAATGTGAATACTGGGCAAGTGTATGGAACGGCAAAATGCCTGTTCATTCTGAACACAAAGCCGAAATGGCTAAAACATAATTTAAAATGATGATTTTTAATGCATTCAAAATGAGCCTCCTTGGCAAGCCAGAAGCACTGGCTTTCCTCCAGAGTGTGTTCACTGGCATTAAATGTTGCTGACATCACAAATGCAACCTTTCTCTCAGCCAGCGTGTGATAGCCCACAGAACTGCATTAGTGCTAAACATGGCTAGACAGGAGAACTTCAGCAGTGATAGTCAGCCTCATGATGATAATGCCAATCTGAATTTATTCTTCACATTTTCTGACAAAGATGAACAAGATTGCATAGACAGGGCAAATTGCGGCAGGAAAGCAGACAATCAATACCCGAACAACAAATGACCACCCGTTTGACCAAAAAAAAAAAAAATGATAAATAAAAAGAGCGGTCATTCTAATCAACTATAAGCATGATAAGCGAGTTGAAAATAAATAAAAAACTAGCCAAGGTTATTTGCTGTTATTTGCCCCGGTATTTTGCAGTAAAGTCAACTCAAACACACCATTATATTTTAACTTGTCTGGAGGGTAAACTTGGGCCAGGGAAACAGCATAGCTGCATAGCCACAGTTGTTCAGTGATCGTTATTGTAATGTTTCACAAGGTTCTAGGTGTCTGTTCTCTGCAGCTTAGGCATACAGTGATCCCCCTCTTATAAGGCCACCCCAAATGCAGCCAAAAAGTGGCCTTATAAGAGGGGTGGCCTCTCTTGAGGGGGGGAATATAATGGAAAAACCATACTTTCTGCACGAGAATGCCAGTCTTTCAAGAGGGGTGGCCTCTGGTGAGAGGGGCCTTGTAAGAGGGGGACCACTGTACATCGTAATGTCTTGCATAAATTGGAGGTTTGCTGGCTTGTTTTTTTCCCCACTTTCTGAGAAAACTTAATTTTGAATAGTGGATTTGGGTATGGTAACTTTTGAAAACAGGGTTGGCAGGTTTTATTTTACAGAAATTTATGTTTCCATTTTATTTTACCGATTCTGTGATTCCGTCCATGATCATGGAATCTGGACATCTCTATTCAGTTTAACATCGCAAAGTCCCACAACTCACAGAATCCTGCAAAAGTTGCCTTTTTGCTGATTGTACACTCCAGTTGATTATTTGTTACTGTGGCAGTTTTTACCTCTCACTTTGTACACATGGGTACCGATGGCCAGGTTGCTGCAGTTTAGGTGCTGGGCAGCACGAAGGCTCCACCCCTATGATGTCAAAGGGTGAAACCAGTAATCCAAGAGGTTTATAATGCTTCATAAGACTATGATATCACTACTTAAAAGGCTATAAAACTCATCTCATTATGATTGTGTGACAACCTTGTGAGAATGTTCAGATTCATGTAATGCTTCAAGTACAATAAGGCCTAACCTAATTTGTCCAAGCTATGAAGCTCCAGAGTCAATTTATTGTCTTTAAAACCCTTTGAAGCTCGATTTCTCTCTTTGATGAAATGGACAAGAGAAATAATTTTATTTGGTTATTCCAAAAGAATGGATCAGGGAAAAGAAATGAAATAAAAAGGATTATGTTTGTAAAGGTCTTAACTAAAAAACCTATCCAGCGATTTCCGTTTGCTTGCACCGTTTTTTGTTTTGTTTTTTATATGGACCAAAGAAATTGAACAGGTCAAAGATCAAAGGAAAAAGTGACATGTCAAACTTTGGGATCTTGTGGTGACATGAGTAAGGGGATACAGAAAATCATATGATAGGTTTTTTTTGTAGATATGTCAGCTGCAGAATGCACAAATTTTTATAAATTTATGTCAAGCATGCAATGACTTATTTCGACGTTTTTAACATTGTCCATTGTCGACATATTAGTCCAATTTTTTTTTTAGCAATTCAAGAGATAAAGCTACAATCACAATGCGTACATCATCTTTGGTATATGATGACCACACACATATATGGTTTGGGTGTAGTACAGACAATACTTTTGGAGGTACATGTATAAGTAACTAAAGTGGCAAATGGTTTTGGTGAATCTGGTGTCGTTAAACTGATTCCATGCTTTATTCCTACATGTATATGTACATGATGAAGTGAGGTATTTTTCACAATCATGAAAATTGTAAATGTGAAAGTCCTCACATGATCTTTCGTTAAAGAACCAAAATACAATTGTGAAGTAAGAAAATTTTGCATTGTCTGGCAAGTCATGCCACAGCTGTTGTGAGAGTGGCTGGAGCAATAGAGAAACCATGGAGGCACTGACCAAGTCCCCTACTGCCATGATGTAACCCTCCAACAACTGAGACAGCAGGTTTCCTTGGGCATTCAGGGCATAGTTCACTCAGAATGCACCAAAAGAAAGCTGTTGACTAATGGATATACAGTGTCTACTGTTGGTGGCACTATCCAGAGGCAACTGTCCCCTGATATCTGCCTGTTACAGGTGGAGACACCTGGGGCATGAAGAAAACCAGCTTCATTGATTGGTCGAAAATGTTATGTGACACAGGAAGCAGGTGTTGCCATCGTGCAGAAACCAGCTTCATTCATTGGTCGAAAATATTATGTGACACAGGAAGCAGGTGCTGCCACCATGCAGAAACCAGCTTCATTCATTGGTCCAAAATGTTATGTGACACAGGAAGCAGGTGCTGCCACCACTCAGAACAGTGTCTCTGACATGTCCCCTTGTTAACATTATATATCATTGTTGATGAACATGTCAGATTTCTAAGGGTTAAAGTGGTCAGATTTGATTACGTACTCCAACAGCACGGAAGAATAATAAATTATAACAAGTCACAATAGTTGACACAATAATCAATCAAAACACATGATACTCGACTGTGTGCATATGCCATTTAAGCTTCGTGAGAGGCATGATGTTTATTAATGACCATAAAGAGTTCTTTTTAAATGTAATAAACTCCATGTTTGGTTAACACAGATGTGATTATGTGTAAATTGAATTCAATCCATCTGACAATATTGTATGCCTTCAATGGGAAGATAGATCGTCCTTAACCCCTTCCCAGTCAGATTGCCCAAAAGCACACATAGGAATATTGTCGTCTGCTTTTACTTAAAATTCTCATTACTAGAGAATATTTTTGATGAGATTTGTATTCAAGACCATTCATGATGGCACAAATTGGGTCAATAGCTTTCCTTGGCATGGGTTGGACATGATGTGCCCAACCTGCACCAAGGAAAGGTGATAACTCAGCTGTGCTATGACCAGGAATGGGTTAATTTGGGTCTGCGTTGAAAGTTGAGGTAGTCATTGAAATAACTGTAGTTATACTGTCTGGAGAGGCCTGCTTCACATGAGATCACTTAGTGACTAATCTGATTTCTTCTTTGTTATTTATAGAGTCAGATGGACAACCTGTCTCAAAAGACCACTCTTTGTTGAGCTTCAAATGTGGGACCTTAAGGCAGTTTGAACTGTACCAAGAATTCCTCAGTCAGAGCCAGAATGAAATTTGCACTCACCTGAAGTATCATAAAGATTCCAGACTCAAAACCATGTGAAAAGACCTTTAATTTTATTTAAGTACCTACATGCTTATATTTCTAGGTAAGGAGAATAGACTAGGTCAACACTGTGCCCAGAATGGGCCTCAGAAACCTGTTTACCCACAGTAAAAGCCAGCAATGAAAAACTAGAGTTTTAGCAATGTGGACACCAGATATACCACAAGCATTTCTGGGCAACTTAAGTATTATAGCAGAGAGATCCAGTTGAAAAGTATTACAGTGAAATCTGCCTTGAAAGATCTCCTGTAGGGATGACCAAAATGTGGTCTGATCAGACAGGTTGTCTCTAATTGCAGGTATAAATACCGTGAAAAGTACTTTAAGAGCAGTGCCCTGAACATGTGGCCTTTCGAGGCAAGTGGTTTCATTGGAGTCGTCTGCTACGCAACCATTTAAAAAGTGCATCTTTTAAAGGATATGCTCCCCCCAAAAATCAATCTGACTAAATGCTCTGTGGTTAGCTGATTGTTAAATAAACATTCAGATTTGTGATATGCATGTGAAATGTCACATGACTGTAAAAATATGGAAATAACTGTCTACAGAGTTAATCATTTTTTTTAAATTTGGTTAAAACTGGTTTGCAAAATGCCTTCTAATTTTTGTGACCCACAAATTTAAAGGTACACATTATTTTTGTGCACAAATATTAGAATTTTATCAATTTTTTAGATCCCAGAGAACATTTAACCCTTTGCCCCTTAAACTGACCGAAACCAGCTGGTGGTCAAAAGTTATCTGCTTCAGCTTTTTCAACTAATTTCAACAGTAATGAAAAACAATTTGATTGAGAATTGTGGATGAGACGTATCAAGATCACATTCCCCAGGCCAACAGCTTTCCTTGGCATGGGTTGGGCACTGCTAAAGAAAGCTGTTGACTCAGTCTTAATTCAAGAGGGAAAGGGTTAAAATGGGGATACGACCAAACCAAAAATGGGTCCCTGAGTTATGTCCGTTTAACTCAGCTGACTTGTCAGTCAGCAGATCTAGCGTATAGGATGGTCAGTCATCCATGGTCCATCATAACTGGACAGAGCAATTGCCAAAGGGAATTAACACACTCATACTCAAGTATGGGTCCTGTCCCAGTTATGTAAAGTTTGATTAAAGTAGCTTTTTGGAGTAATTTATACATGAGCCTTGTGACTAAAGAAATTTACTTGTGGGTATTAAGGTTTATCTTTGGGTCTTATAAAGATGGTGTGACATGGGATAAATTGTGTGCAAGCATCAATAGATAGATTGAACCAGCAGGAAGAAAGATCGTCACTGTAAGTGACAGTCAGAAAGCCTGTGTCACAGGGCGCTTTAGGTAAAAGCGAATTTAGATCATCAAAATAAGTCAGTGCAGTGCCAATCATGTCTAAAGTCAATCTACTTAAGTGAACCTAATCTGAATTATCATTAGGATCTCAGATTCATATTCCTCATAAAAAGACCTTTAATTCAAGTACCAGCATGCCTCTAGTTCCAGAGAAAATAACTTAGGTCAATGCGTCCAATGCGCATCGAGAAAAGCTGTTGACCGAGCCCAAAATTTGGCACTTAAAGAGTTAATCAAAGCCCAGATTTTATGCTTTTATGGCTAAATTGAATGCCTGCAGCTGTTGGCCTCTTATCAAATAATGAACATGAAGTAGAGAGTCGTAACAATGGTTTGAGTAGAGTTAGAAAAAAAGGAACGAAAATAAGATAATAATATAATAAAGCCATTTTGGCCTGTTATGTTGCAACGTTGTTGATAATGTAACAGTATTCCCACCCCGCATCCCTGAAATCATTGTGATAACTCCAAAAAGTTGAACTGCTAGCAAAGAATGAAATAAAAAAAAGATTGATGTAGACATCTAGGCAAACATGTACGTGTGGAGTGAGCTTCAGAACATTTTACATGCATAGTGTAGAGCCACTAACAGTACATACAGGTAAGTGACCAAGTGTATACCGAACAGGCTGGTTCATTATGAGTCGCTTGAATATTCAACATGTTCAATATTTCTACATGGCATACTGTCACTAACCATACATGCACGTAAATGACAAAGACATATTTATGGTCTATGCAAGTTAGACCTATCATTGAATCCTCAACCCACTTTGGTTTGCAGATTCACATCTGACAGATTTGGTTGTTATGTCTGAGAGGGTTAAACAACACGTAGGCCTATAGGAGTAGAGTTGATAGAGGCTCCAATGGATCTGTGAAAGATGCAGGGTCCACTAGGTGGGGCTGGTGAGAAGTGGGATATCCATGGTGGACAACATCAGGGCTCCTATGGGAGAGTGTAACAACGATATAAACGTCTACCGTTTAAGTGATTAAAACTACCAAATAAAAATAAATCAAAGGTCAGAAGACAAGGAGAGGAATAAAGAGGAGGGTTGCCTCCATCGATGCGTTTCGGGGTTGTGTGCCCTTTCCTCAGGGTTTTGGAGGCTAAACAAAATTTTTTAACTGATTACATTGCTTAACTGGGTAAATGAGGCTCCCTAATGATATGTTAATTATTTGGTTCTCTGAGGCTCTAAATCTAAAAATAGAAATGATCTTGCCGATATTCTATTACGTCACTCTATTGTTCTTTTCGTGGTCCCTTGATGCCATCATGCAGTTGATGAGTGCCATGAACTCAAAAACAGAATAAACAATTGCAAAAGTGCATTCGTGTTTTAGTTTGTTGCAGAGATGCCAACATTCAAAGAAAGAACAAAAAACATCAGGGACAGAGCATATTTAACAAATAATGTATAATGAAATAAACAGTTTCAATGTGGGACAAACACTGTAATTTGGTCAAAATTTCAGCTAATTTCAAGGACAGTTCTGGTAAACAGCTTCACAGCACTCAATATAGCATTATGATGGATTGCTAGATAAAGTATTTACTTTTTCATAAATAGAATAAACTTCTAAAAATACCTACATGTACATGTACATGTATACATTGCATGCCAGCTATAAATTGACTAATAGTTCCCAGATATACCCTAAAATGCCACCATTTTTGCTTCATCCTCATTTTGAGTACTGTAACTTTATTAATTCATTCCATACCAGATTTTAGATGACAATTGCATATCTAAATTTTTCATCAAAAAAGCTTTCATTCAAGTATCAACATGCCTACAGTCTTGAGTCAGTGGTTTGGTACTGCCAGGCAGTGCCAAAACCACTGACCACGGCTTTTTATCGTAGTATGGAATGAGTTTGAAAAAAAACAAAAAAACTTTGAAACCTGTTCGGTTGTTTCACGTTACAAACAAAACAAAACAAAATATTTTTGTTTGGCTGAAAGACATCAAGGATAAAATGTATCTTTAAGACATAGTTTTTGGTGCCAAAAGTTGATGTAACAATATGCCTCAAGGCTGAAAGGATATGGTGCATCTTAAAGACGGAAAATGACTGAAGGCTTCAAGGAAAGAATGCATCCTTAAGACAGAACAACATGACTGAATCCCTCAAGGAAAGTATGCATCCTGAAGACAGAACATGATTGGAGGTTTCAAGTATATGATGCATCCTAAAGATAGAACAATATGACTGAAGGCCTCAAGGAAAAGATGCATCCTAAAGACAGAACAACATGACTGAAGGCCTCAAGCGTATGATACATCCTTAAGGCAGCACATGAATGAAGGTTTCAAGGGTATAATGCATCCTAAAGACAGAACAAAATGACTGAAGACTTCAAGGATATGATGCATCTGAAAGACAGAAAAACATGACTGAAAGCTTCGAGGATATGATGCATCTTACAGTAAGAACAACATAACTGAAGGCTTCAAAGATATGATGCATTTTAAAGACAGAGATGGTGCAAAAATGTTGATGTAACAAGGTGATTAAATGCTTCAAGGATAAGATGGATCTTCTATTTTCATATTCATAAAAACAGGAACAACAGTGCCACATATTCCCTGTCATTCTGAACCCCAAAAAAGCACCACAATCCAGTCTGTCAGACTTGGCAGCCAATTTAGGCACTGTCTATGTCTAAACCTGTAAATCAATTAACATGCTATCCATTCAATTCAAAATTTTGAAAATTCAAGGCTTTGATAGTCAAATGAAGTTGCAAAAGGGTCTGCATATTGCAACATACATCTAGGTGAAAAAAACTGATCAAAGCCTGCAGACAACAGATATGGTTGAGGATTGCGAAAACTCGTATAGATCCTTGTTTTGTTGGCACACACTGGATTAAAGGAGAAATGTTGCTACAAGCAGTTTCCCATAATTAAGATCCCATGGTTCCATTTCTTCCTGGACCTTTGAGGATGACAAGCCTTAAACTTGATGATAGGAAACACCTCTGTGCAAACAATGACAGTCGGCAAACGAGAGATAATTTGGCGAGCATGCTGATGCAGTAGATGAGCTCCAAACGTAATGTTACATCGAGTCATTGGTGCATTTTGTATCAAGTCAACACGCCTGGAATGGTGCATGTTTGCAAGAATTGCACACAGTCCCAGATGGAATTCCAAATAAAATTATAGGAAGACAATTGTGGGATAGGTACATGTGGTACCTACACGCCAGACGTTGCCTAACAAAATTGAGCGATATACCTCATGGGAATGACCACAAAACTCCATTTTCTGATCATAGCAGCGGATGGCACTGCACTGTGTGACTCATTCCCGGCCAGACCCTGATTGTATTTTATATTTACTTACCGAGATTTAAGACAATTTTTTTTCCAAATTCTTCATGAGAAGAGTTTTTATTCAAGACAACCTCAGATGCTGTGTCGCTGGGAGAGTTATGTCAAATCTGCAGGAATTACAAGAAAATGGGCCCAGCTGAGTTCAAAGTGGTGTCATTTTGAACAGTTTTAGGGTCTACAGAGCAGGTGACTCCCAGTTGAGATGGGAAAGTTGACAGCTACACACACATGCCTAGTTCAAAGTCAGTAGCAAAACCTTTGCATTGTCTGAAGGTCCTGACTCAGGTGTCTGCGTGGCAGCTATCCGGTGATGCAACAATAAACGACCGAGGCCTTAACACCATGGCGCGGCATAAGAGTGAAGGGGTGAAGTGCGAGGACTATGTATTATTGGCATGTACAGTATGGCCTAAGGGTGCGTGGAGCTATTGATGTGGTGATGGAGAAAAACGGCCATTCAGACAGAACCTCGGTAAATGGTGTTTATTCAGTTATTTGGATGGACTGTTACTATGTACTCATCCACTTAATGAAGACTGATTCACATGGACTTGTTCACCGCATGACAAGCTGGTTGAAAAATACAATCTGTCTGTTGACAGGGTACCGCACTACATGTAACTGTCTCCCTGCTGGCTCCAAACTCTTAAGGGGGGAGGGGGTGGTGTCCTGTGACATTATTTTGGTACAGGAAATAAAAATGTTTCATGTCAGAGAACATTAGATAAATGACCTTTGGCATGCAATACAGAAATAAAAGTAGACGTTATAGCGTTTAAAAAATTTTCAGAAGGTTTCACCATTGAATCACTCATAAACCGATAAAAGTGATTACATTTGTCTAATACCAGAATATGAAATTTATTGATGCAATATCATGTTAGGGGTATTATGGGCATAGATATTAAATCTTATCAGCTAGACATTACAGAGAATAAATTTTCCAAATTATAGTCTATGGGGTTTTCTCTCAGTAGGCTGTAAAACAGACAATAACACTCTGTCTGTGTGGTATAACAAATTTTTAAAATGGCCTGGCACAGGCAACCACTAACCCTCCCCCCCCCTTTCAGGACACACTTTGTCAGCTCTCACTGGTCATTCCCAAGATGTACAGAACCCTGTATGGTTTATATTCCCCTTCATTGTTAGTTGAAAAGAGTAGCTCTATCTTGCAGTTCTACTCTGTGGAAATATCTGTACATATTATTCTTGCCAAATTTATCCTCACCCTGTGAATGTTTTCACCCTATGAATCACACCCCTTCTTCACCCTATGAATGTTTTAAGTCGGGGCAATTTCATCAGTCATAACTTTATAATGATTCCATCTCCAAATTCCAGGTACAGGTTCCAGCAATTGCCTGGTCTTAATTTGGTGGCCCCAGAGAAACAATAAAAAACATCAATGGCTTTATTTGTACGCAAACTATGTGGAGACAAGATGTTGACCTAGTCTACAAGTTGGCACTTGAAGGTTAATATACCTTTCAGGGTTAATAAATGGAACAATTAAACCTTAAAGTGTTAATTTAAGACTGAGTCAATAGCTTTCCTGGGGACACTTTGCACGCATTGTGTGCAAAGTGTCCCAAGGAAAGCTGTTGACTGAGATTACTGTTTTTTTGACTAAGCTACTTTGTGCTTTAGACTATGGGCATGCTGGCATTTGGATGAAGGTATGTTTGTGAGGAATTTGAATCTTTTAACCATTATATGTTAAACGGTAATGAGAAAACAACTATAGCGGTGATTAGCACTTTAAAAGTTTACATTATATATCTGTAACCTTGTGTGAAATTGTAAAACGGAGTCTCCGGCCATGTGAACACATGAAGGCCTGGACTGAATGAAAGTATAAATATTTCAGGTGGTATTTCCTTTTTTCTTTTGGTTATTTATAGAGTTTATTTTATTTAAATCTTCTAAAGGCTATTTTCTAGTGAAATGAAATTAGTTGCTTATCTTCCCATTTTTTTGAGCAAGGAAGCCAGATCCCCATTCAATAGTAAACTTGTACATGTCATGTTTGAAAACTTACACATCATCAAATAATCCTCATGCATTAAGGGACTCTATTATCGTTTCTTTTATCTTCATTTTTTTTTTAACAACACATGAAGTTGTAGACCACTGAGGATAGAAAGTAATTTTCGCATAAAATTATCACAACTGATGTGAAAATACTACCAAACAAAACAGCCTACATGATGAGGGCTTGGTGCTAATGTTTTACATATTTAGCTCGTTTCCACTCAAATTGCCTAAATAAACATGTACATGTGGATGTAAATTGCCTCCTTTAACATTATTTTAATGTCACGTTAATACAAATCATTTTCGCCAAAAGTTCTTGGTAACACCTATCATGATAGGATGCCCAAGGTCAGTGGCTCCCCCTGGTGTAGGTTTGGTGCCCAGCCCACTCCAGCGTCAGCCATTGATACACCTTTCTTAATCTGACTAGGAAACGATAAAGTGGGTATTTATGCTCAAGAGGTCCAGAGCAAACCATGATTTGAAGCAATATCATAACTGATGAAGAGGGTGACCCAAGTACGTACTGTACTTAAACTGTCTTGAGCTGTGTTTCAGCTTGGGAAGAAATGATTTCGGGCAGGAAACCATGAGCTGCCTCACGGCTCGTGGTTTCCTTACGCGGAATCATCGAGTCCCAACCAGAAAGACACGTGAATGATGGTTTGTGTTTATTCCATAATATTTTTGTGGAATATTCTGTTTAAGTAGACAAAAAAATGATAGTTTTTACATGAAAAAAGGCCAGAAATTCGTTGAAAAACATAACCACCCAACACTGCCATGCAGGGATGAATCGGTCTATTTTTCTAGAAATGTAGTGTGTTGCTATGTGATACAGAAAGCAGACGTAATAGGCGTAACACGTACCTTTATTACCTTCCAAGGGCCTCATCAAGGAATAAATGTAGCATCAGCACTGATCTGATTCTGTCAACATAATTGTTGTTTAATATCTGACGGCTATTGTCAATATAGTTCAAATTAGCAGAGTGTGTATGTATCCAAAATAATACAGCTCAAAGATTCTTTATGGGCCAGCACCTGAATCTTTTATTATGATCTTGTCCAAATAGTTTGTTTATTGCTCTTACAAAAAAACTCTCTTTTTTGTCCTGCATACAGTTGTATACATCACCACTGCAACAATCAGAAACAGATTAACTTTACAAATGACAGTCTGTATAAAATACAGTGTCCCACTGTTTTTTTGTTTTATTTGCAGAATGTGGAGTGCTTTGCCATTTTTAACCTCTACTCACAAAGTCGGGGTGGACTTTGAAAAATATATATGATCATAAATTTTGCGAGGAACAAATATCCCTGATGTTATCCCAAGGAGGTTCATTTGGGAATGTTTGGCTACTGGGAATTATTTTCTGCATATTCTAACCTTAAATCCAACTGAGGATCCATTCAGGAAAATTTAACATGGAAAAATTACAGTTTAGGGCCAAATTGGGCAGTTAAATGCTTGGGAATGTAAATGGTTATACAGAAATGATGGGCTACATTTACATCTGTCTGTCTGTCTGTATGTCCATCACGTGTATATGTAGTTTACATCAGCTTCAGGTGGAATTTGTGGAATGACTGGTTCATTAATATGCACACCCTGTCGGTGTCTCACCACATGCATTAATTGAGGCTATTCAAACTGCCCAGGCTTACAAATAGTTGATGTTACCTATTTCCCTGCTGTGTTGTTACGTATCCCCTGAAGTCTGACCAATAACATAGTAAGAAATACCTATTGGGAGGAAGCACTTAATACCAGCACCGCGCGGGTCCACTCACATCTGTGGGGGCAATTATGAACTTTGTCATTGGTTTCACGATGATGAATACCAATACCTACTAGAGGTGTTAAGAGTTAATAACTTCTCCTTTATTATCTGTGAGGAAAGAAACACGTCGTGATGAGATAAGGTGGTGTCACACGTCACACTGACTTCCCTTGCCGTCCTGTCTATGTCCTGATGTATTCCGTGGCATTTGAGAGCGATACATTGAATCAGTATGCCGTACATGTGTGTTGGTGTGTTATGGTCATGCCTCCCTGTCGTTAATTGTTTGTTCTGTGAAGGTCACCAATAGGTCAGCCAACATTATCAACATTTTCCAATTAGTGCAGAGTTCTATTTTCAATTAAGACCCCGCCCCCTCGCAAATTAGTACTTTAACCCTTGCCCCCCCCCCATGAAGTAAGACTGAGTAAACAGCTTTCCTAAGAGCTCAATCCACATCAGGAAATGTTATTGAGTGGCTGCTGGTCAAATATCATCCGCTTCAGTGGTTTTTACTTATTTTAACAGTAAATGAAAAATAATGTGGATGAAACTTCTAGAGAAGACTTTTCGAGATAAATGCCCCAGGGTACATGTAGTTAGGTACTAAATGCCCATACCTTGCCAAGGAAAGCTGTTGACTCAGTCATAATTCAAGGGGACAGGGTTTTAATGTGAATACAAATGGAACCATGATTTTTAAGGCATTCATCATGAATTGGCCAATAAGTCATATAGTTAATGGCTTCCCAATTAGTTAACTTATGATTTATATATCATAATTAAGGCAGTGGCCAAGAAAGTAGAATATCTGAAGTATTTTCCATGGTAATAAACAATTTCTGAAAGCAAAAATTTCCTAATTGCTTTCCACTGATCATATGTAGAACACTTCAGCTGTTAATATTTTGCATCAGTAAAGTGGGAGTTGATTTCAAGCAATATCCAACCAATTTTGGATGATTTTGTTCATTTTGAGATTTGGGAACATTTTGGTAGACATACATGTATATGTTGTGTATCATATGTTCAAATCTAATAGTTCTGGCGCTAGTAAAATCGGAAAATTAACAAAAGACTTTCATTTTCAACAGCAGTTAATGGACTGTGTGGACCTTTGAATCTTGATTAGTCATCTGTTCTAAAATGTCCATTTCACATAGGTATTTCTGTGAAATGATGCCTCTGAATTTAATCAAATGAAAACTGTGCAAAAGCATATCAGGGATTTTTTAAGAAACTATCAGTTCTTTTTAAATGTGCATCACAAATGAAGAGTCCCCCAAACTTGATAAATTTCACAAAAACATCCATTTTCCAATTTCTTGTATTACCACCATCACCAAACAGATACAATTGTGAAAAATCCCTGCTACAGTTTTTTTGATACATGTGTTGATATTATAATAGCACAAATTTATCCATTTTATCTTTAATATATTTTGACAAATATCTGAAATTTTCCAAGACCCCTTTTTACCACAAATGCTTGTATTTACACAGTGTACAACGACTTTGAGTTTTGAGCTCAATCTTTTAGTGCTGACAGATTGTGCAAGACTTGCTGTCATTTGAGCATATGAGTTTATTATGTCAGGGATGTATGCTTCTGGGATATTTGGCCTAAAAGTGGAGTCCGTTTTCCAGGTTGGACATTACCTTAAATATTGGGTGTGTTGCAGATGGCGCTGTGGCTCAAAATTATGATAATCATAATTCATCGTTTTTATCTTGACTTCAAGAGTAATTGTGACCTTTTAGATCTCCCTGTAGGTTACAAAGTAGCCTTGTCTTGTGAGTTGAACTTTCATTAAAAGACAAAAGGGTAAATGCTGACACTTGTGCGAACATGGGTAGATCAAAGGGGAAGACAAGTGGTTAATTTGCTATCTGCATTAACCTTTGCTCATCCGTCATTGCCATTAGAGGCTCATGTTTTGTGTGGAGTCACCTCTTAGCATTTTCAGGAAAGTGCTTTGACTTTCAAAATTGTCTTGTCCGTGTCACTTCATAAATGTTAATTGATACTGTGCCTTACCAAAGGATTACGATCTTTGGCTGTGTATTATCCTCACTTTCTTGTTCTACGCAAGCACTGTCAATTGCTTTAATTTCGCTCTAATCTTATTGTCACTTATTTTGCTGATTGCACAAAACTGTGAAAATAAAAACACAGTGAAAAATAGTATTTTAACATTGCTTGAATAGGAATTATGTCCATAACAGTAAAATAAGAACTACGGTGAAATGTCAAAACTCCAAAAACGGTGAAAATTTATACACACAAAAATAAAGTAATTTACAGTATCCAGGAAATCCATGATGCAGTTACGCGTGGGAATGGATAAACAAGTTTATGATGTCATGCTTCAAGCTGAACACAATTGGCATATATTGTTGATGAACAAAGTCTTAATAAGCGACATCTATCAACACAGGTGACGCCTCCTCAAGTCATTATCAGGACATTGTACCCTGGAAACGGTGTACTGTTTTGCTGTTGTTAGCCCGTCTGATCCTCACAAAATTGGATTGCCATAAAAAATATGGCTAGTGGGTTGAGAGACTCCCATTGCAGAAAACAGTTTCTAAATTAAAGAATTAGCGATAATGCTTTAAATTAGCAAATTAACCACTTGTCTTCCCATACATGTGGTTGTTTTTCCGCTGATCGACAGATTTTAATCTTTGTCAAAAATTATATAGTACATGTAGATTCCTGGGTTAAAACACCAGACTTTCTCATTGTTGTATACCTACTGTTATAGATTTCAGAAGTTTCACTTAAGATTCACTCTCATGTCTTTTAACTTTTTTAATTCTAGCAGGGACTAAAGTTGAACTACTTAAGATAAAATATGCTCTCAATTAGGCCTACAATAAGGACACTGGATGCAGTCTTTGTGAAAAGACCTTTCATTCAAGTACAGTGTACATACATGTACTAGCCTGAGTTGCACATAAAAAAATGGTCTGAATCAACAGCTTTCCTTGGCACACTTTGCACCCAAAGCATGCCGAGGAAAGCTGTTGACTCAGTCCAAAGCTTGGAACTAAAAGAGTCAATTTCTCATCAGAATATTTTGTGCGTAAGAATACTGGTACAGTGAAGCCTCATTATAACGACACTCAGATATTCGACGTTTTCATTATAATGACACAAGTTTTGAAGGGCAAAAGTTCATTTTCTTTGTTGTTTGATTCATTTATGTGACATATTCAGTTATCTGACACATTTCTAAGGGAACATACAATGTATGGTGTCATTATAACAAGCTTTCACTGTAATATAATGTGGAAGGGCGTCATTATCCGCTGACTGTATACATCCCATATATCACATCTGTATTGTACATGTACCAGGAGTTAGTGAAGTCTGAATGCATAAATTACCTGCATGCAAATTTTGAATTGATCGATCAACAGGATTATAGAGTTTTCAGTGATGTGGTAAATTAAGGTCTATTAGAGACTGAGCATTTCATATCCCATTGGAGGAAACCTATTTTAACTCTGTAAATGCCAAATTCTGGACCGAGTCAACAGCTTTTCTCAGAGCGCATTGGGCACAAAGCGCCCAATGCGCTCCAAGAAAAGCTGTTGACTTGGGATATTTCCCCTGGAACTACAGGCATGCTGGTACTTGAATGAAAGGTCTTTTTACGAGGAATACGAATCTGACATTCTTATAATAATGGAGACTAGTTTGACTTTATTAGATCGACTTAAGACATATTTGGCACTGAAAGAATTAAAACATTGTAGGAATAAATGAAAACAGGATGAGGATGTGTGGAACTTACATGTGCATGTATCTGCACCTATCCAGAGCAGCCACTGGCTAAAACAAGGGGCGAAATTCTCCTGGAATACATGGCTAAATTACATTGGCATGAATTACTGAAGCCTAAAATCTATGTAATTTACATTGGCATGAATTATTGAATCTAAGTTCATCTACCCCATGACTACATTTGTACTCATGCAAAGCTCAATTCATGAGTCAATTTACAGCCCCAAACTACTATGTTTTGAGAGTTAAGCTATCAGTGGATACATCTTCTCCCTATTAAAAAACCTGGTACATGGTGTATGTATTCCAGTTTTTTCAAAAACCTGCAATATATTAGTGGTCAGGTCTATTCATTTTCCCTTGCCTAGCCACAGGCCAGATTCACGTGTTAGGGGCCACAATAGCCAATTGCACTGTCCCATTCACATCAAAGCCTTTTGACATTAGAAAATGCTCACATTTACGTTACCAGCGTGAATGTTTACCCTGGTATATAACCACGTACTGGAGCCAGTTAACTTCAGTCTCTGATAAGATGCATCAGCATTGAGACCAGTCAGACTTTACACGCCTTGGTAGATTGAATTGTTGTTACATTCAGTCTTGCCCAGTCATATTTGCTCATGAATTATTGAAGCCTAAAATCTGTGTAATTTTCCTCTTATTTCCAAAGTTTGCATAAGATTTATGGAGTGTAGACTGGTCTGTGTATAGGCAGACTGTATGCATGCAGAGGTATTCTGCATAAGCGTTTTGAGCAATGTACATTAAATGCACCTGTTGCTAAGGAGGTGTGTAGGGAGCATGCATGCAAGCTCAGCCAACAAGTCTGTGTGGGCCGGACTCCTGACGTGGATTTTATCAACAAGTCCCTGTCAGTGGCTGGTTATCACTGATTGACAGGCAGTAACTGCCTCAGTTAACCAATAAGCTTTCAGCGTCCGAGCATGCATAGTGTATAGCCACCACAGGATTCAGATTGACGTTAGAGTGGGTTACGTCAGTTTGCTTGCTTTCTGGTGGAGTGTCTCTCGTTGTCATTCCAGCCGGGTGTCCGGGAAATTTTTTCCCACCTACCCACCCTAATCTTCCCATGGGGTAAAATACATGATTGTAGTATTCAAGTGGGTCCACTCTGCCCCTCTGAGGAAGGCTCTGCACAGAAGGAGGATGCTGTCCATTAGTGTCATCACCGACAAGTGACTCAACAGCTGGGCCAGTTGCACGCAGCCGCAGGCGCAGTTTTCCACACAGATAGTCGAGTCGCAAAAAAAGATTCAGTGTTGAAGTTTCTAAAATAAGCTGAGCTAAAAGCTTATTGCTGTGAAGCTGTCTATTTTTTACCTGCGTAGCAGATTTCCCGTTCTCAGATGGAACTAGTCCAATTCATGGGGCATGGCTGATGTCGGGTAGAGACTCGTCTACTTGGTAAACTTTCTTACAGGAGGCGTATCAGAATATATTCACCAGTTGGGCATTTTCATCTCGCCAGCGTAATCTGTTGGTGAGACTAAGCACTCCCTTTCCAGATGTCCGCTTGTCTGTCTGTCAACAAAAAACTTTGGAGTGGCATTATTTCAGTAACTATACTGGGTAGGGCTTTCATACTTGAGTAAGTGATTTTTACTGATGGTCACTACAGATTTTTACCATCTCTGTCACACTTCATTGGTCACATCTTGGTTGAATGAGCATTGTAGAAAAACTTCGGAGTGGCTTGAATTATGCTGGCGAGACATTCATGCCCCCCCCCCCGACATGGCTCTGGGTCTGGCTTGCAATCATGATGGGATGGAAGTTGGTAACATGATGCAGGTAGTTTGTGCACTTGCTTACTGTCTGCTCTCCATGACAGCTAAGCCGTGAAGCTAAATTAAACAACACATATTAAGGTCTGCTCCTGGCGTCCCTTGAGTTGTTTGCTATATAGTCAGCATTTAACCCTTTCCCCCTTGAATTAAGACTGAGTCAACAGCTTTCCTTGGCATGGGTTGGGCACTAAGTGCCCAACCCATGCCAAGGAAAGCTGTTGACCTGGGGCATGTGATCTTGATAAGTCTCATGTACATTTCTCAGTCATTTTGTTTTAATAACTGTTGAAATTAGTTGAAAACACTGAAGCAGACGGCATTTGACCCCCAGCCAGTTTTGGCCAGTTCAAGGGGGAAAGGGTTAATACTTTGCAGGCAGTGCCACTGGTTGTATACCAGGTCTCCTAGTCCTCAGGTTGGTCTGGCCATGACTTACCTGTAGTACTGTTGCTGTACCACAAGTCCAGTGAAACCTGTTAACATAGACCACAGTGAGGAAAGACCACCTGCCTTTTCAAACCGTGTTTACCATCTTTCCCCATGTTATTGCACCTCTATTGAGAGACCACCTGCCTTATGTGACCACTTTTTGGCCTGTCCTAGGGGCAGTCCCTCAAAACAGGTTTCACTGTACTTGTACCTAATAGGTAAGGTCAAAATCAATTGGTTCATGCGGGTTCTCAGTAGAGGGCTCTGTAGGCAGGCAGGCTAGGTATGTGTAGTTTCCATTGTAATTTGCACGTGTTAATTTAAAACCGCTCGATCTACTTAGAAACACCAAATTTCTTGAGGTAATTTGCTTTATATAGTGAGAATACTCCTCTTAATTTGACTTTCACAGCAAAACTATTCAATTTAGTGAATATCAGTTTCACATAGAATCTTATGGGAATACACACCTCTTACCTGCAAGAATTTGTGTATTGGGTTGTGCATTCAGCCAAATATACATATAGAAGTGCGAATTGTGACCTGTCCTATTACTTTATCTGTACTGACCTAGTACTCAAATACTATAACACAGCAGTCTGTACATTGTACACTGAATCAATGCTACAGTGTTGTATCTGCCATTCATCTCACAAATATCATATGCTGCTGATTGAGACGTACTCCAAATAAAACCACATCTATATTCCAGAGCAGTTTTGTCTTCATGAGTTGTGCCAGCACATTTTTAGTTTGCAGTCAACTTATTAAACGTATCAATGTTTTGACATATTTTACTTCATCCCCAGATGTTACAATTATTATATACTCTTACTTTCTTCAAATGTAGACGATCACGAGCAGCGAGAATTGATTAGTATCAGTGAGACAAATATGTCCTATTATTGCCGTCATGTTGCTGGTCAATATCAGACTTACTCCACAGCTTTCGTTGGTATTGACCATGTGCTTAACTATACTTTAAATGGTTACGAAAATTGTGCTGAACGCTGTCTTGCATTTTATCAGTATTTTTCAAATCGTGACTACCACACTTTCCTCCCAGGCAGACTCAAGCTGCATGCTTTGTTGGAACTTGTTCTGCTTTGCAGGCAACTACATGTACCACACACACAGTGGCACACACACACATTTAATTAACATTTCTGCCAGTCGCACCAGTGACCACTGTTTCTCTGTTGACCATGCGCGCTATCCGCAGAAAGTTGCATACTAATTTATACTGCGTGTTAATTCCTTCATCTACCTCACACGTACACCACTCAGCCTTCAGCTTTACAATGTACTGTGCTGCAAAGAATGCACTGGTCTGTTCTGTGGGCTCAGATACCCGCAGTCACTATAGTATATGTCTAGGTACACCATTGCAATATAATCTGAGTGAGTAATCAGTCTAGCTTCATGATAACCCCCCCCCCCCCCCATTGATACATTAATATGCTTCGGAGGCTCTCGAGTTTTGAATAACCTGAACCAGATGGTCCAGTATGAAGTATGCAGTCCCTGTTTTAAAATTGTTTTCATCTAGTTAGTATACTCATATTTAAACAAACAAAGAACAAAAAACAAAACAGAACAAAAAAATGAAAGAAAAAATCCAAGAAAAAATGGATAAAACCCAGCAGCATTCAACAAAATTGAAGTTCACACTTCTCATTAACATCTGATATCAGGATGTTCTGACCTCAGACACATTTGAACATTCCGGGACACAACCCCCACCACATTTATTTTGCCATTCATTATACCAAATTCCTTTTTAAAGGAAACTTTTAAATTTTTTTCCTGTGGGAGAAGGCTGGGTGACATATTGAGGTTCTGTTGTGTATTCCCGGGTCACAGAACTCTTACATATATTGTATGGAACCTACATGTATTGATACAGGAAACACCTGCTTACGCGTTAACATCTGCTCCCTTATGTACGCCATACTAATTTTGACCACAAAAAAGTCTAAACTAGGGATCAGTATACCTCAAGCTTGCAAATATACCTTCACAGCATAATAGCAGTGTTGCAAATTGGCTTTTCTTTTCTTTTTCTTTTTTCAGCTGCAGGAAAAAAACTGAAAGACTTCCAGTGGCAGACTGAACAGATCCATTAGGGCAAAGCATTTACATGTATTTGAAAGTCACGGTGAGGCCAGGGAATCGTCAACACAGAGACGATAATTTCACGGGTACATAGTACAAGCAGAAGTAAACATGAGCTCAATAATCCAATACAGGTAAGTCAGAATGAACCCAATGTGAGTGTGTACTATATATTTTTTTTCACAGATCATTTATTCACCATTTAATACAATGAAATTCAATATTTTATATTTTTTTAAATATTTGCCATGTAAATTTCCGTGTCGATCAAAATTTCTCTGCAGTTTATCAAGCTACTAAAGGTTAAAATTTCATACATGTATATAAAATTAAATGTGGACTGTATGTCCAGCCATTTTTAAATTGTACATGGAGTTTAAGCATCGATTGAAGCCTGCTTGCAATTGTCCATTAATGTCAATCAATTTTCATCAAATTTAACATTATCACAACAAAGTCTGTCCAAACATCTTTGTGATCCGTGCACTGTCATTAATGAATGTAGAATTAATGCACTTTGTGACAGTATGGGAGAGGACATTGAGAACAGAAAATAGGGAACATTCATATTACATCATGGCCTGGCAGCTGGCGAAGCAGGATTATTTTATTAAAGCTTCAGTGTGAATATAATACTATATTTCATTGGGTAATATTTTGACTTTAGGCTTGATGATCAAGAACACAATGTCATCATCTGCCCAACAGAGATCAATGTAATGCATATAAATCCTAAATATTATGTTCAAACTTTAGGATATGGATCAAAACATTGTAGTTGTGGTAACAATTAAGCTGTCATTTTTTACTTATATGATGACAATGCAACTTAAATATGGAACTCCCGAGTACCTTCTGCTGACATAATACACATGCACATATGTTTGATGGAACTACTGACATAATACACATATACACGTCTGATGGATTCGCTGACATAATACACATGCAAATATGTCGGATGGAACTATTGACATAATACACATGTCTGATGGATTTGTTGACATAATACAAATGCACATATGCATGTCTGATGAAATTGCTGACATGCATGTAATACACATGCACACATGTCTAATGGAACTGCTGACAAACACACATGCACACACACTGTATGTCTGATGGAATTGGTGACATAATACACATGCACATATGTCTGATGGAATTGGTGACATAATACACATGCACACATGTCTGATGGAATTGCTGACATAATACACCTGCACACATGTCTAATGGAATTGCTCACATACATGTAATACGCATGCACACACGTCTGATGGAATTGCTCACATAGTACACATACACACGTGTCTAATGGAATTGCTCACATAATACACCTGGACACATGTCTGATGGAATTGCTGACATAATACACATACACTGTATGTCCTATGGAATTGTGACGTAATACACACACACACATGTCTAATGGAACATGAAACATATCAGATGCATTTGAAAAGATGTGGTTAGTCACTTAAGCATTCATAATTACGGCTAATTTTCTTTTAACCCTTAAAGCGCTGATTTAAGACTGAGTCAACAATGTGTGCAAAGTGTCCCAAGGAAAGCTGTTGACAGACTATTTTTTGCTTTAGACTGGGCTTGCTGGTATTTGAAAGAAAGGTATCATCATGAGGAATTTGAATCTTTTAACCATTATATGTTTAAGGGTAATGAGAAAACGGCTATAGCAGTGATAAGCACTTTACCCCCCTCCCCACATATGAAGTTTGGGAGCTGTGCTGTTTTTTGGCTTGTCTGCCATCTGACTGTCCAGCCAGAGCACGATCTTAACAAGTAAAATATTTCATGACCCACAGACCACATCAAACTCAAATTTATCTCAGTTGTACCATGGACCTATACAGGAAGGATCCCACACTTTTTCACATCACGGGAACCACGATAGTTGCCACCCTCAATAAACACAGTGGGGTGATGCCTCGGTCTCCCAGCAGGGCCATAAAATGTGGCATCCTCAAAATCACCACTGTTGCTATCAAAACTGGCCAGAACACATCGGCAGGGCCACTGATTGGCTGCTGGACTTAACGGAGTTAGGAATACCTCTTCGGCAGACTAAAACAGGGTTTGCCTTGCTGTTGTCTGAAGCATCTGTGGAAGGTTTGCTCAATTCACCCAAACTTTGCAATGCAAGTTAACAATTTCCAAATAAAAATGCCAGTTTTTTTTTTTCATTTAAAAAAATAATAACAATAAGAGAGTGAAAGTTGCAACACCTGAGAAGATGGCTAGAATTCCAGTTTGCAGTTCCGGTAATTTTGCATACATGTATTTAAACATGGGCGTTGAGGCAGACAGACAGGGCGTGTCAACTTCCTGCCATGCCACTCTCATGCATGCATCCTCCCCTACTCCAAATGATTTTGGGGCTTTCCCTTATAAAAAAAGCATAAACCACTTCATAAAATGAATGAAAGTTATCACCAGGATTGAAGTATCAGTTCCTCTAACTTCTTAACAGGTCCACGGTGTAAGCGTGGTTCATGGGCGATATTTTGTACCTGTGTGGCAGTACAGTGGTCCCCCTCTTATAAGGCCCCTCTCACCAGAGGCCATCCCTCTTATAAGGCCACCATTCTCAAGCAGAAAGTGTGGCATTTCCATTATATTGTCCCCCTCTAGAGAGGCCACCCCTCTTATAAGGCCACTTTTGGGCTGCTTTTGGGGTGGCCTTATAAGAGGGGGACCACTGTATAGACCAGGCCAGTCCTCAACTTGGCCTGTCTGAGGCCATGCTTCCCATAATATCCTTGGTGTTACCTTCGTCCAAACCTTGTACCAGTTAATGATGTTTCACCTTCCATATGCAAACATGTCACATTCACAGCAAGTACCTCATTAGACACAGCAAAGTTAATGCTAAACGGCACATTTGATTGCCAAAATTCTGAGTCTGCCTATCACCACCCATCCAAATTTGCCATTGCACCTAACCAATCTGACCTTGAATGTTTAATTTTTGTCTGGGTGTATCTGCATGTAGACTTTATTCGGCGATTTTGGTCCTTGACAACAGTTATGTGAGCAGAGTAGCGGAAAATGGCAAAAATTCATAACTTAACCCTCAAAGTGCTAATCACGGCTCTAGTCTTTTTCTCATTACTGTTAAATGTATAATGGTTAAAGGATTCAAATTCCTCATGAAGATACCCTTCATTCAAATACCAACAAGCCTATAAAAAAGTATTCTTAGTCAATAGCTTTCCTTGCAACACTTTGCGGGCATTGCGCGAATGAGTTTGGGATCCTTCTCGTTAATAGGTCCATGGTTGTACCATAGAGGTATCATACAGATAAAAATATATAATATAAATATATATCTAATATCTCTATGGTTGTACCTTGAAACTATTTCTTGACCTGATTACATATTGATGACGCTGACCTCATTTTCAAGGTAACAATTAAGACTCTAGCTCTGTGTGCAAAGCGGGGATATTCCCCGAGTCTGTCAGTGATGACTGTTGCAGTTTTCCATCAAGAATGACACAGGCAATTGCTGCACTGCATTCCTGGTTTTCCTTGTCACCAGCAGCTAGTCGGCTCTGATTGCAGAATCGGGGCTACTTCGTGCCTCCATGCATCCAGGTGCTCATTTGTTGACACGGAGAGTGTTTGTGTCTCTTCGCGCTAATTATAACAGTGCTTGCTGTGCCATCAAGCAGACTTCCTCCCTGCTGTGATGCAATATAATGGTGGTATCAAAGGGATTAGGTTTCCAGGGGAGAAGGGATAATCTTTTGAATCGAGTCCAATTGCATGTCAAAGGAAATGTCTTTTTCTGAATTTTTTTTTAACGAAATAATGCTCACTATCCTGGTGGTGATCGATGCAAGTCAAAAGGTTGTCCAGCCCCCAGACACTCTAGATACTGATATTGCACTCTGAATACACCCAGGGAGGCAGGTGAGGACCAGGCCCCAGTGGCATCACATGTTACAAGTGGGAACGTGCACTTGGTTTTTATATGTTTTTTTATTGTAAACATTCATACCTGCACGTTCCGCCGTGACGCTCCTAGCATCAAGCAACATAGCATGTATAATGACACTGAACAGATCACCGGGAAGCCATGAAATTAAGCTCCACAAAGTTGGAGTCAGAGATTGTCTGTCGTAAAAACTAACTCCAAAGGAGGGAGGAGATCGAGGCTGTCCACAAGCACAGGTATTGAGTGTTAGTTAGGGGGCCTACCGATGCTGCGCTGAGTGACAAGTCCAGTGGGATTTCTCTGAAAGGCTTGATAAGTTCTCTGAAAGCCTTTTATTGTACTAAAGTTGCTTCATTTTGATGCATATTGTTTGAAAACGCCAGAATACAGCCTGAGGACTGTGATTGAAAGTGATTCAGTTACTTCATGGTGATGGTTAAACCCTTTCCCCCTTGACCCTTTCACTGCTGGAAGCGACTATAGTCAAACAACAGTGTGCTGCGAGCCAATGTATTGGAATTGACACTGTTAATGTCTATTAAATGCAGTCATGCACAGACCGTCAAAGCTATTATGCATAAACTGGTGTGAAGGAATATTCGTTCCCCCCAGGAACAGATAGTCGTTCCCATCCATGACTATCAGTCCTCCCTCCAGTATGGAGAACTAATGTTCTGCAAATATCTGTTTCCACCCACAAACTGATGATTAATTGTGTGTGTTAACATTGGCTTATAGTGTTTGTTAGTATTTTCTTTTTCATCTTATTTGTTGTTTTTTTTTTTCAGTTTATGAAATGGTAGCTCAGCTTAGGTTAGGTTAGTTTTTGCTTAGTTTTTAGTTGAATCTGCTCATTCGTTAAGCTTATATAGATCAACTGAGCATAATGCTGATAATGATAATGTGTATTAAATATTTCCAAGGATGAATACCATACGCATAGAATAAACTTAACTGATAATACAAACCCTTACCAAAAATACCACTTGTAAACAGCCTGTAGCCAGCCTGTAGGCAGCCTGAAGACAGCCTGTAGCCAGCCTGTAGCCAGCCTGTAGCCAGCCTGTAGCCAGCCTGTAGCCAGCCTGTAGCCAGCCACTTGTGGAGCTGTCTTTAGGCTGCCTACAGGCTGTCTTCTGGCTGGTTTTAGACTGTCTTAAGGCTGGCTACATGTGGCTTTCTTTTGGCTGGATTTGGACAGAAAATTTTCCAAAAAAAACTAAGTCAGATGCGTGGCAGCCAGTTACCAGCCAATAGCCAGCCAGTAGACAGACAGTACTGTACATACAGCTATTGGGCCTGTATGGGTAGATTGATCACCATAAATGCTGCATGCATGCAGTGATATATTCAGTGAATATACTTCAGTGCAGATGTTGCCAGCCTAAAAACAGCCTTGCTTCTATGCAGATGTAGCCAGCCTGGAGACAACCATACTTCGGTGCAGCTGTAGCCTGAAGACAGCCTGTAAAAATGTAGCCAGCCAGTATCCAGCCATACTAAAATGTCCAAAAAAAATGTAGACAGCTTGTTGATTTTGGTAAGGGAAGTGTATAGTCAGGGAAGAAATCTTTGTAAGGGGAACAAATATTACAAATATTTGTTTCTTTTGCCTGAGGGGGAATGAATATTCTTTCCAGGGTGAACTGGTATAATGGGGGGAACAAATATTCTCTGACACCGGTATATCTTTGGAACCTGTGCTTGCAAATTCTCTGATGTGCTGCAGATTTTGGTCCCTTTTCATGAATTGTACAGTCCTGTATGCACATGAATGATGCACCTGTTCAAGCTAATTTACTGCAATAGGCCTATAATTTTGAACAAATTTTTTGCATTCTTGTCATGTTAAAACTATACATGGCTTTTTAGACCCTGTCGACCTTTGCATGTACATTTTGGACTCTTTTAGGTACAGACGAACTATAAATTTATGTGATTCAGCTATACATACCGAGGAACATTGCCTTTGGTTGAAATTGACTTAGATTTGTTTCATTAGGACTACGGTTTGGAAATGGTAATGACACTGCCTAACTTGTTTGTTGGATAGCTTTCCATGTGCAACATCATGTCATTTCAAGTTAAAATGGCTCATTTAATGTGGCAGCGACTTGTCCATTATAAGGAGTGGTAGTGAAGGGGTTAAAGTGGCCAAAACAGGCTGCTGGTCAAATATTGTCTTACCACTTCGGTGTTTTGGACCAATTTCAACAGTAATGAAAAACACTTTGAACACGAATTGTAGGTGTAGATGTGATGCACACACACATGTCTATCAAGATAACATCCCCAGGCCAACAGCTTTCCGTAGCATGGGTTGCGTGCTTGGTGCCCAATCCATTGCAAAGAAAGCTGTTGACCTGGGGCAGGTTATCTTCAAAGGTTTCATATACTCATTCAGATTGTTTTTCCATTACTGGTGAAGTAAGTCAAAAACATTGAAACACATTATTTGACCAGCAGCCAGTTTTGCCTGGTTAGAGGGTTAAAACTCCATATGCATGCTATTTAGCCACTGTTCATACATGTTCACATTTGGAGTCAAACCTGTCTTCAGAGACCATTGTGGTAAAGGGGTTAAAGGGGCTCTTCAAAATGGAGGTTTAGCTGTGTACATTCATCATACATGTATACAATGGGTAACACCAGGTCTCTTTATACAGGTATCAATGATTGCTTATACTAGATCAAATATTTATAGCTTCAATTTTGTTTGGAGGCGAAAATGTATGTACAGACATTTTGGGATCGATAAACAGTCATAAAAAAGTTGAGACAAAAATTTGATTGGGTTCAGATGAAAAATGCATTGTTAACCCCTTGAGTGTCAGTGAAAGCTGCCCTGGCTGAATGGTTATGGACCTTGCTGTTTGTGTGAGGGGTACGGGGTTCAAATCCAGGCTGCCTCTTCAGTTACAGTCACCACTTAACTGCTCAAAAGCTTAGTGGGACATGTTTGGGTCACCCTGTGCCTGATTATGTCAGTGGTGATGAAGGTGGTGGTAGTTGGGGGGGGGGGGGGCTGCAAGTCTCCAGATTCAGTTTTGGCTGCTACAACAGGTCACTGCAAATGGTTGATAGTGTGGCGCATATAAGAGGGCTCTGGGGGAAGATAAGCATCAGCTTACTAGATTTATACTCTGTACAAATAGGGTCCACTGTAAATTGCTTTAATTTGGCTGTATTTTTATTTTCGCTTATTTCGCTTATTTTGCACATGTGCATCACATCTACACCTACAAAAATTGTGAAAATTAAAAACACAGTAAAGTAGTATTTTAGCATTCTTTAGATAGGAATTATGTCCAGAATAATGAGATTAAAACTGCAGTAAAATGTAAAAAATACAAAATCCATGAAAAATTGAACACACAAAAATAAAGCAATTTACAGTATCTGTCTGTCTATCTATCTATCTATCTATCTATCTATCTATCTATCTATCTATCTATCTATCTATCTATCTGTCTGTCTGTCTGTCTGTCTGTCTGTCTGTCTGTCTGTCTGTCTTTGTCTGTCTGGCTGGCTGTCTGTCTGTCTGTCTGTCTGTATGAATCTATCTATATCTATCTACAGTGGAACCTGTCAAAAGGGACCAGCCATAGGACCTGTGAAAATGGTCCTTTATGACAGGTAAAATTCAAATATGCTGATGGGAGATGCCGAGACTGGTCCTTTAGCAGAGGGGGTCCCTTAGCAGAGGTGGGCTCATAGCCAGGTTCTACTCTATCTATCTATCTATCTATCTATCTATCTATCTATCTATCTATCTATCTATCTATCTATCTATCTATCTGTCTGTCTGTCTGTCTGTCTGTCTCTCTGTCTGTCTGTCTGTCTGTCCGTCCGTCCGCCCGCCCGCCCGTCCATCTGTCTGTCTGTCTGTCTGTCTGTCTATCCTGACAATAGTCATACTTATCTGAACTTATCATAATGATTCTATCTTCACATTAGTAACCCCTTGAGTGCCATGTCTGACAATACCATTAGTCACACTTATCTGAATCATGACAATTGTTTCATCTTAAAATTCCTCGGCTAAATGTAGTGCTTTCAGAGAATGTTTGCATCCCAGGTCAAGAGCTTTCCTTTACACATTTGCTGTCCTGTTGCTGAAGAAAGTTCAGAAAAGCTGTAGACCAAGTCTGGAAATTAACATTTTAAGGGTTAATGGGGATTGGCTGGAAGCCTTAATAAAGGTGGCTGTGAGTGCAGCTATCAGTGTAGTGTGCAGCACTTCCAAAAATTCATTCTCATTGTCCAAGGATCTCATTTTTTTTCCAGTGTTATTAGTGTGGATGTTATAAATTCCATTCACATGTAACATCCATTAAATACCTTGTATATGTACATTATTCATGGAAGTATAGATTTCACATACAGGAACATAAGGCTTTACTGGTGGCTTCCAAGCACTAAACTGGTAAACAAACATATTGATAATGTATAGTGTGTATCTGTACTTCTAAATTGCGTTGTGTTGACTCTGTTTGAAACTTGAATATCTATCAGAAGAAATAGGTGCTGTTGTTTAACCCTTTCCTCTTAAACCGGCCAAAACCGGCTGGTGGTCAAATGTCGTCTGCTTCAGCGTTTTCAACTGATTTCAACAGCAATGAAAAACAATTTGACTGAGAATTGAAGATGAGACTTGTCAAGACAACATGACCCAGGTCAACAGCTTTCCTCCACATGGGTTGGGCACTAAGTGCCAAGGAAAGCTGTTGACTCAGTCTTAATTCAAGGGGGAAAGGGTTAACACATTCAAACCTATCAGTCTAACTTCTGAGGAGTGCTTGACATTTATTGGTTGATGGCTGGGCTCACTCTGAGTCTAGCAAGAGCCTATAACCTTCAAGTATTCAACAAATCCAACATGGCCGCCACCCACAATATGGTTGTATTATTCCTTATGACATATGTCTAATGCATCATTTGACACGTTCATATAATTTCACTGTTATTTGGGTTGTCTTTGCTGAATATTTAGCTTAGGCAAGGAGCCGCTACTCAGAGAGACGTATGGGTGCAGGCTTCAAAACATGTCCTGAGTAGTTACCATCTAAAGACACTTTAATTTATTTTGGCTAAGGCAACCTATGTCAAAAGACCCTTTGATTTATTTGGGCTAATGCAGCCTTTGTAAAAATTCTACAGAAGAATGTGTGCAATATAGACAATAGTACTTCCATATTTATATAAAATGTAGGCTAGGCAGTGCCAGGAAAGCTTATGGAGAGTAAAGAGTTTGGCCTATGGAATAGGGTAACGACTGCAAGGAAGTGGTTGTGGATGAAAAGACAGAAATATAATTGATGACGACAAATAAAGGAATGGGAAGAAAAAAATATACATGTTGCCCCCATTACATTCAGTACATACAGCAATGAATCAATGAAACACTGCCAGGATTCTGTGTTCTGCTGGGAACTAACATTTGATTAAGGTTAACGAAATCATGAAAATTTATAATGCTTTGTTTGACCAAAAATTTGGGAAATTATATCTTGCTACTTCCAGGAAGAATGCTCAACTGCCTTTTCTGGTTTAAAAAATTCTCGGTACCAGATGGGATCAAGTGTCCCTACATACATGTATGGGCCTGTTACATAACTAAACAAGCCTATCCCTGAATGAAGGGGAGAGCACATGATCAGCCCTGCAGCCAATGTGACTGGCACTCACTGTGCCCCCCCCCCCCCCCCCCCCCCCCCCGGTGGGGAACAATTGACTGCCACCTTCATACACACGCCAACTTGGTTCAGTGTAAAATGTCCTATTTGCATAGCTTTCCTTTAATGTTAAATGATGAATATATTTTAAAAGTAATGCTTTATTTGTCGAAAAATTTGGGAAATAATATAAATTTATGAGGTAAAATACTGAAACTTGCTTTTAATGTTAAATGATGAATATATTGTTGAAAAGTATACAAATACCACGAAACAAAATCAATTTATGTCACAATATTTTACCTCGGGAGCATCATCAGGAAACTTCCCATCAAAGATCTACTTCCTGGAGAGAGCAGCGCCATGGCGCCCAGCTGAGACACGTCCAGGGTGACACTCTGGCAATTTGTCTGATCAGAGCTACTGGAGAACGAATCTCTGACACACCAGCAAATTCTACTTATTTTTTCCAGCATCTTTTAGGTGTTATTTGTGCTCTTAGAACTGTTTTTATTTTCCTTGTTTGTGGTTTTGCCATTGCCAGCCTTGCTGACATGAAAGTATGGTATCATTTTATTCCATTGTGACCTGTGTACTCGACGAAAGGTTCTACATTCAGGACTGAGTGGGACGTCAATCGGAAGCTGCAATGCGGACCATGCTGCCATGTTTAATGGCCATCATGGCTGCCAAAAACATCTTCGGCTTAATTAAACTAGAAGGTCATATGGGACCACTAGCATCTTGGAACATGCGTCCCATATAAAGGACACATCCACGTGAGGTGGTGGGATAATAGTGTACATGTATGTGTGTGAAATGCATGAGTAAACATGAAGAACAATGGAAACTCCTGTAAACTTTGATAAATTTGAATAAAATGTATATTCTACCATTGACTGAGCATTTTAAAATTTAAGTACATGTTTTTAAAGCACTAAGTGTGACTGAAAAACTTTCTTTTCAACATTTTTCAAACCAAATTAAGTGTATCTGTGGTTTCTGTCGGCAGTGTCTAGGGAAAATGTACGTCTTCCTTGTGTATTTCTTTGTCAAATACCCACACCCTTGCAGGACATCAGGCAAGACCACTGGGGGGGTGACTTGTGTTTTCAGTTAACAGACCAATTAAGCCATTGTTCTTGTCTACTCGCACATTGGTGATTGATGTTGTGTTCCCAGAAACACGTCTTACCCCTTGAGACAACATTTTGGGTTCGAGGTTATGAAATGAAAAAATAATCATGCTCTGTGAAGGAAATTACTTCAGCTGTAGGAGTCATTCTATATACATGTAACATATGCAAAGATGCAAGGTACCCAACAGGTAGTGGAGATATGATTATTCAATGATATGTGATAGAATTTGCAAAAAGATTTCGCAGACAGTACTTAACCTTGGATTCTGATCTATAATAATACTCGCTTAAACTCTTGAAAGTTGCTTGCTATAAGGACATCTTACTTGTCTTTCAAGTGGAATCAAGTACACTCCTGGGTGAGTATGTTACACATGGGCATGTCCAGCATGACTTTTTTTCCTTTTTGTATTTTCTTCCATTTTTGCTCCGATATCTTTCACACATAAATCGTTCACGAAAAGTGTCCATGTAGGTGGCTTGCTAGCTAGATTACCACCCACGTACATCAGTCTTTTAGTTAGCATTCTCACATCCATCCAAGTTCCTCAAGCTACCTGTATATGAAATTATATCCGTGCTTGTTTTTTTTTTTTTTTGACATTTTTTCACAACAAAGTCCTCTCTATACCTTTTGTTCTCACGTGCCAAATGTTTTGTTCACCAGATGGCACCACAAGACTTGTGTGCTTATACATGTAGCTCACATAGCAAAGATTATACTCCAGACAAATATGTGTTGTGTTACAGTATATCCAGGTAGCCACTGCCAGAGATGTAGCCACTGAGGGTTTATAACTTCAACATAGTGTACATTTCCCACCTGAAGCCTTTCTCCCGTAAACTGGCCGAAACGGGCTTGTAGTCAAATGTTGTCTGCTTCAATGTTTTCAAATAATCCCAACGATTTGAATAGATGAGACATTTAAGATAGCATGCCACAAGTCAACATCTTTCATGAAACAACAGCCACTCTGAAGAAAGAGGTGGAGTCAGTTTCAACATCAGTCTTAATTTAAGAGGAGAAAGGGTTAGGATCTTCACCAAATGAAGAGCAATTTTCGGTTTTGTCTTGTTACATTTTAATTATGAGAAAATACTCAGGAAATTATCAACTTTGAGAAAGCAGAGGATAAAGACGGACATTATGGGGTATAATCAACTCTTTCAGTGCCAAAGAAGACTAAAGCCGATCGATCTATTTAAGTCAAACTAGGCTGAATTATCATAGTGACCCCAGATTTGTATTCCTTGTAAAAACGTCTTTCATTCAAGTACCAGCATGTCTATAGTTCCAGAGAGAATATCTCAGGTCAACAGCTTTTCTCGGCCTGCATTTGGTGCATTGTGCCCAATACATGCCGGGAAAAGCTCTTGACTCAGTCCAAAATTTGGCACTGAAAGAGTGAAATAAAAACTCAACTTATTAAATTTCAGTGACAATAATTCTTATGATTATGATATTAAATCAGTGATACTTGTAGCAAAGTTAAAATTTATACATGAATACGATTCCTAAAACTTCTTTTCTGGATTCTTTATGGTCAGTGTAAAGATATCTTACCTAAGATGAGTTCTACTTTTCTCCATTGAAAAGTGAATTCTCAGGTTTTTTTACATGGAATTTTTAAGGCTATTTTTTGCATACTGATGCTGGTGTGGAAAAATTTAAGGCACATCTTTGCAGTTCTTTCTTTTTGCACAACAGATCAACTGGGGAACCTGGCAATGGAAGCCAGGTGGCACCACTGTGTGTCTGGCAATGGTTGCCAGGTGGCACCACTGTCTGTTTGGTTGCTTTTGCACATTTGGCCTGTCTGAAAATATGTTGTCCCTGTGAGATATCCACTGGATAACGATTGGTCACAGATGATGTCTTTCATGCACTTTGCAAACCACTATGTGGAAAGTGTTTTATGTGCAAAATTTTATGACTTGGGCAAAATAAATGCACTGGGGCGTCTGACACCGGCTGGGTGCCGTTAACCTCCAATATGCACAGCAAGGTCTTCTCCTGACCTGGTGTCAAATCACGCAGAATTATAGATGAGGCTTCATCTACAATTCTGTGTTTTTTTTTTCTTTTTTCCGTTGCAGTTGAAATAAGTCAAAAACGTTGAAACAGAGGACATTTGACCTCTAAGGGAATTTGTTCAGTATACGGTATGGGTGAAATCAAGTACGGCAGTAAGTTTATTAATTGCAATCAAACCCAGCTGCCACACTGTAGTATACGACTTGTAGCATATTAACCACTTGAGCTCCAGTACATGGCTGTGCTGGTCATCGGAAAACCTGTTGTGTTTCTGCAAGATGTCTTTATGATTTTCACAGGAAATGTTGGCATTTTTAAATGACGATTGTAAAATTCTTATCTCAGATTTACAGCCTAAATTAACGCCTGAAATTTCTTCGTGCAATTGGGCTAAAGAAGATTATAAGTTGCTACATTTATTTTCTTCACTGTGACTTTATTCCTGGTCCACAAATCTTCTCTTTCCAACAAGAATCCTGCCAGTATGAAGCACTGTAAATTCATTTACTAGCTTTCACTGCATTTTAATTTTGCTTTTCCGATGGTATAAAATTTTTTTAAAAAAGCAAAAGAAACACTATTTTAACATCGGTTTAGTAAGAACTGTATTCAATATACATGTAGTGAAATAAAAACTTGGGTTTAATGCCTTGAGTGCATAATTTGTGAAAATTAATACACATGAAAATAATTACTTTAACAGCAGAATAGTTGAACTTCTTGCTCTGATGTAGATAGCTTGTTGCCTGTCTATATAACATTTTTGAACATTTTTTTTGGAAAAACAGATTTGAATCTAAATTTACCATAGTTTTCATTTACTTTGTTCATAGATATGTTAGACATTGTAATACTTTAATTTTTACTTTCCTATTAGAGTACCTGATAGATATTGCTTGCCTGCACAGCAGAGCATGATTCAAGTAATTGAAAAAAACTTGTTTTGCAATGACGAAGTCCTGAAGATGTTTCTATTTTTGACTAAAGTACATGCAGAATTTTTTTATATTTTGAATCACACACTAAATCGGTTGCCACAGCAACAGTTCTTTTAAACCAGAGCAGTTGAAGGTGTGGCAACCAGCTTTTGATGATGCAATTTGTATAGATCTCACTCATATACAATTGTAATATATTTGGATTAAATATTAAATGAATATGAAACATAAAATGTACAACTACATGAAAGAATTAAAGGGTATGATTACTTGTTCACAGAGGTAAGTAGCAGAGTGATTCTTAAACTATTACTTAAACCAGTAATATGTTATGTATACAGTGCCGGCAGAAAGTCTTGTTCCAAACTCGGGGGGGTCACCAGTGGAGCCACTTGCAGGTACATGTACCACTTTTCAAAGTGTAATAAACATTATAAGTCTGACACCATAACCAGTTAAGGGCCAATGGGGGCCACAGGTAGGTACAAGAAGCACACTGAGTAACTAACATCAAACTTCCTTACAGTGTTCTCTACAAGAGTCCCTTGTACAAGTTGTACCTGAGGAGGACCACGCGGAGGGGCCACCAGAAGAGACGGTGCAAGACTTTCTGGCGGCACTGTATCTATAGGCCTAGGTGTTGCCTATCATGGTTGTATCCCTGTATATAATATCAACCAGTACATGATGAGTACTTAATTATAGCCAGTTAATGCGGTTATTGGTGATTGAAAAATCAAGGTAACAAAAGACTGGGCAAACAAAAAAGTGACTGTACTGTGTGTTAAGGACAGAAGATGCACCAAAACCATTAAAAAAATTGGTAACTGTAATTTTTTGAAGTCCACAGATTAAAAATTCTCCAAATTTGGGATACCTTCAAATTTGAGACTCCGTTTGAATAGCTACCTGAAACCCAGAGAAATAAATCAGATTTTTAATTAGCATGATAAAGTCATTTTGATCTTTTACAGACATACAGAATATGACATATTTGTTACAAATATGTATGTATATTCAACAATTAGCTTACAATGTTCAAATATTATTCAGATTTGAAATATTAGGATGATGCCTTTTTGAAAAATGTCTAGTTTTAAATTGGTTGTATTAATACTTTTCAGTCTATGAAATTTCAAAGGAACAAATGGATGGAGAGAGAGAGAGAGAGAGAGAGAGAGAGAGAGAGAGAGAGAGAGAGAGAGAGAGA
>OZ026626.1:42568130-42617130 GCA_964020975.1 Hermodice carunculata | reverse complement strand
TGCGAGTGACCCAGGGAGTTTCGCACAATTGCCAGCCTGGGCATCGGGTCAGCTCGGGTCACAAGCCAGGCGCACAGTATCCAGTGCCGGAGAACAAAGCGTCAAGCAAGTTAACCCCTGGGCGTCCGGAGCTTCCAACCTTGCTTACCAACCCTGGCACCCAGCACCACAGTGCACCCCCGGTTGGGCGGCCTTTGCGCAGCAGCCAGCAGGGTTCGTCCGCCCGGGAGGGCAAAGTCAGGTGCCGCGCAAGAGTGGCCCACCCCCCGGGAGTGGGTGTGGTCACGATAGACCAGCCAATAACGAAAAAATTGACAATTCTAGTATCACATCACATGACAATACGGGAGCCACCAATGTCAAGACGATCAATCTGATCTGTGAACATTATAACTGCAAGGGTCTTAAACATAATATCGATTACATTCTTGACAGATTGGAGCACTGTGATGTGCTATCATTAAACGAGACATGGCTGAGACCACACGAACTCAGTCTTATTGAAAGAGCTATCCATGACAGACCTACGTTTACTGATTTTAAATTTAAGGTTTTCGCGAAAAGTGGTATGGTTGACGCTGAGCCGGATTACTCCGGTCGCCCTTATGGCGGGGTTGCACTTATATTCAAAAGTAAAGTTGCTGGTGATCTGTCATGCCATGAAATTGAAACGCAAAGTGATCGTGTGGTATCTATGGCTCTCTCCGATGCCACTGGTAATATTATTCATGTTTTTAGTAGTGTTTATATGCCTTTTTATAGAACCGGAAGCAGTAATGAATATGTGGAAGTTCTTACTATCCTACAATCTCTTGTTGATCAATATGCTCCAGTTGCACCTGTGAAATTCTTGGGTGATTTCAATGCACAGTTACCTACATCAGATAAATTGTGCAAAAACTGGTATAGAAACAAAGGGTATACTGTCCTTAGCCGGCTTTTATATGATTTTGTAGAGTATAACGACATGGTCCCAGTTGATATGCAACATTCCCAAGAGGTCAAGTACTCATATTTTTGCCATGGTAACCAGACTTTCACTTGGGTGGATCACATTCTTGCATTTGCCCGAGATATGGATCACATCAAATCATGTAAAATCGTCCCTTTGGATGATGGTAATTTAAGTGACCACCTCCTCTTGTGTTTGCACATTCAAGTACAATTGTCTGGGCAATCATGTTCAAACTCTCATATGAAAAGCTTTAATCCAGTGGTAAGTTTTCTCCCTCCTAACTGGAAGAACAGTGAGCGTAATGACTTATATAGGCAACTACTGGTCAATAAGTTGGGTTCTATAGGTATTATGGAGGATATTAGTGTAAGTAACCGAGAAGACGCACAGAGGATTGTGGGGCAGAGACTGGGGGACATTAAGGCCGCTATGCTTGAGGCATGCGCAGAAGCCGATTGTCTTCCTAAAAAACGTTATAAACCGAAACATTACTGGTGTCCGCATTTAAGTTATTTGAGAGATAAGAAAAGGTTCTGGTATTATCTATGGGTACTAATGATAAACCTAGAGCTGGTGCGGTGTATGAAGGGTACAAACACATTAAAAAGATGTTCCGCCGTTACAGTAGGCAATATATGCAAGGTCATGTCAACAGGGATTTTCAACGCGTTAACAGCCTGTATAGAAATCGTAAGATGTCGTCTTTTTGGAATTTTATTAAGAAGAGCAAGAGGAACAAAATTGATTCCACACTTAATGTTAACCAGTTTGCCGATCATTTTAAAGGTATAATGCAAGACCCCGGTGATCTATCTGAGGAACATAATGCTATTAAGTGTCAGGTGGATGCTATATTTGAAAAGCATATGAAGGATACCTTTGATGATGTTGCTGTATCCCCTAAAGCAGTGAATAAGTTCATTTTGTCACTAAAAGGTAACACTGCAGCTGGTGTTGACGGTATATTTCCGGAGCACCTAAAATGTGGTAACTCAGACATTTTATGTTCCACCTTGTCTAGTTTATACACTTTTATTCTACGCTGGAGTGTTGTTCCGCGCGTTTTTCAGGTTGGTATTATTGTTCCCATCCTGAAAAAGCCTACATTAAATCCTAACGACGCTCAGAACTACAGACCTATCACAGTGAGTTCAGTACACTCCAAGCTACTTGAATGTTACCTTTCGCCTACTGATGGCGCTGCCCCGACTCAGTTCTCTTGTTAAACCTTGATTCTGTTGAACAGGGTGTTAGGATTGGTGACACGAAATATAATACATGTGCTTATGCAGACGATATTACCGTGTTTTCATCAAGTGTAACTGGGTTGCAATCTCTGATTGATGTATGTGACAGGTATGCTAAAAAGTGGCGATTTTCTTTTGGAATTACTAAGACCAAATGTATGTCATCACATGGATCATTGTTTGCTGATAGCCCTTGTTGGAAACTGGATGGTAGAACTATTTTACAGGAGGACTTTATTAACATTCTCGGTGTAACGTATTCGCGGGACATTAGTTATAAACTGCATGTTTCGGACCGCATTTCCGCGACCAGACGTTGTATGTATGGACTAAGTAGCTCTGGGTTTACTTACCCGGGACTGGACACATATTCTAAAACTTATCTTTGGAAGACTACTGGTCTACGTTGTCTTACTTATGGCATGGAATGTATATGTTTAACAAAAAGGCAGATACAGTCGCTTGACTCTTTACAGGGTAATATACTCAAATCTGTTCTAGGGTTTGGTAAACGTTGTCACCACTCTGATTTATTAAGAGCCTTAAATGTTACCCCGATTGCTGACATTATCTTGAGGGACACTTTTTCATTAATTAACAGAGTCTTTAAATGTGCTTCACCTTATAGATCTCTTTGTTCCCATTTACTGGGCAAGTATATTGTTGACGGTTCTTTCAATGTAAGTACTCTCGTAGGCAGGATAGTCTCATGTGGCCAATCACCTTGGTCTATTATTACCAATGATTTTACGAATCCTTCTACTTTGTCAAGTGTACCTTATGGCGTTGCTGACTCTCTCAAATATTTAATTAACAGTTCTCAATTTAATATTCGTAATAGCAGGGAACACCGTATCGCAACGCTGCTTTTGAACTCCTTTTAACCTTGTCGTGCATAATCTGTTATCTTTCGGCTTTACTTTCGACCGTAGCTTTTATTTAGACACTTTGTGTTTAGTTTTACTTAGTTATCCTGCTTGGTCGGATCTCCGAGTGGTGGCGCGGGTGTCCGTCCTGGTGATGCCTGCCCCACCACGAGGACACATGACCCTGCCTTCGTCCTGTGGGTGTGTGTCTCCGCTGGTGAGGGCCTCCTTGGTATTTACCGGGTCCTGACCAGAGGAGACACCAAATTGTGAAGAAAGAAAAGTGATCTTGATGTATATGGTAAACGTATTTTGATGTATGTATATTTTTCCTCGTTTTCGGGGGTTTTAATAAAGTATTATTATTATGGGAGGCAAGGTTTCTCCACTACTCGTCGCCTAAGCTCGGCTACGCGTTCTAGAAGAACATTTTCTCGGCAACGTGTAATGGAGACTGTTATTTTATTGATTAGCTCGACTACGCGTTGCCGAGACTCTACAAGGCGTAGTGGAAACTTTAATATTATTTGTTGGCTCGACTACGCGTTGCTGAGCCTCGTCTTTACGTAGTAGAGACTGCAATCTGATTGGTTTACTCGACTACGCGTTGCCGAGCCTCGACTACGTGTAGTGGAGGCTCGGCTACGCATAAGACCTATGCGTTATGGCCCTGTTGGCTTGGGATAGACGCTGGCCTGGGGGTACCCAAAAGGGTTCCTATTCAATTTCAAGCAATTGGAGAAGATTTGTTTCTTAAGATCTTGCCGAAAAGTAACAACAGAGCTGTGGTAGCAGCCGATGCTCAGCTGGCCTAGACATTTTATCACACTTGCAGATCTGTGAACTTGGGATGGGATCACGGTCACCCATATACTGAGTAAGGCTGACCTTTATAGACGAGCACTAACATGTACAACATCAAGGTCCCAGTTCAAGTAGTTTTCAAGTTACAGTGAAGGGTAAAACTCATGTATGTTGTATTGTGATCCCAGAAACGAGGTCAAGGTCACTCATGTACTGTCTAAGCATGATCCTCATAGAGAAACATTAACATGTCCGACATCAAGATCCTAACTCAAAACAGATATCAAGTTATCAAGTGAACAGTAAAGTTTGTGTCAGTTGTTCTGTGACTTTGGGAATGACGTCAAGGTCCAAACATCACTGGGGCGTGACCATTTGCACGAAATTTGTAGACGCTTATAAAAGGTACATCCCTACCAAGTTTGGCACAAATCTGGCCAAAAGTATTTAAGTTATAACCATTAAAAGAAATTCCCGGGTTAAACTTTCCCATTAAAACTTTTGAAAAAGATTTTTGCCAAAAAATCAAAAAAAAAAATACACGAGGATGACTGTTTAAAAAACTTGGTAGAGACCCACCCAAGGTACATTGCCACCAAGTTTGAGGTAAATCTGACAGACAGTTTCTTCAGAGAAGTCCAAAATGTGAATTACTATTAGAATGCATTAGAATGCCTATTGACTTGCATAGTAAGCAATGGAAACGGTGCATTTACGGATAATTTCCCGATTTGAAAACAAATCATTAAAAATCAAGAATGCACACCAGTAATACCTAGTGAACATCTTTGCTTGACCCTTTCACAAGGAACCTAACCAAAAAGTTTCCAACTAAATCTGAGAGACAGCTCTAAAGAAGTGACAAGTAACGGAAACACCCCAAAAAATGAAAAATTTAAAAAAATGCAGCACCACCTGGTGAACACTCTAAGAACTACAAGTCTTCAGGAGTGTACTTATATAATATCAAAGCAACTGGATGAGCGGTAGTGGAGGAGAAGACTCTGTAAGATTTGTCCAAAAAAAAGCACAAAAAATAAAATAAATAAAATAAAATAGAAATTCAAAAATTACTAGAGCGTGACTATTTGAACAAACATGCTAGAAACCCACCTAACGAACATTGCCACCAAGTTCGAAGTCAATGTCGATGACGGTTTATGAAGAAGAAATACAAAAATGTTAGTTACCATAAGAATGCCCATTTACTGACATAGTAAGTAATAGGAAAGGTGCATTAACCGATAAGTACCCGAATTGAAAAAAATCGTTAAAATGCAGGAATCCACAGCAGTGCCATCTGGGGAATATCTTTGCTTGACCCTTCCACGAGAACATATCAACCAAGTTTCCGCTTAATCTGAGTAACGGTTCTGGAGAAGAAGTTAAAAATAACAAAAACAAACAAAAATCATAAAAGATTAGAAAAAAATCGCAGCGCCACCTGGTGAAAGATTCAGAACTGGGAGTCTCCGGGAGTGTCCCTGTGCGATATCGAAGGAATTGGGTGAGCAGTTTCGGAGAAGATTTTTTAACATTTGCCCCCAAAAAGTACAAACGCATTCATAAAAAATCCAAAAATCACTGGAGCGTAATCATTTGAATGAACTTGGTAGAGACCCACCGAAGGTACATCCCCAACACGTTTGAAGTGAATCTGGCTGACGGTCTTGGGGAAGAAGTTGAAAATGTGAATTGTGGACGATGGACGACGGACGGAAGACGGATGACTAGTCATAACATGAGCTTATCTGAATGACAAGTCAGCTGAGCTAAAAACCTATAGAAATTAAAAAAAAAAAAAACACCGGAGCGTGACTATTTGAACACACTCGATGGAAATCTACCCAAGACACATCCCCACCAAGTTTGAAGTGAATATCGATGACGTTTTTCGAGAAAAAGTTGAAACCGTGAATTACCATTGCATTCTCCGTTCACTTTCAGTGTCATAAATAAGAAGTTATGCCTGCAAGCAACCGAACTGAACAAATATTTGTTAAATATTATGGATCCTCTGCATCACGTATCAGTGAACAAATTGGAGATCCACTGCCTCCTATCACCACCCAGTGAACAAGTTTGTGTCCTTCCACAAGGTGTATTTCCACCAAGTTTCAGCATAATGTGCATGACGGTTTTGCTGTATATACCACTTTAAACACGTACTTGATATTCCTTGGTGCTTTCATGTGATGTAGTATATGCTCAAAGGAAATAGCTTCATATATATAGCAATACTTCTGCTGACCAAGTACCGAAATAAATTCATGCAGCTTTTCAGCTATTATAATTTAAACGTTTACATATGACGTCATCTGTTACTGTTAACGCTATACGACATAGGTTATCAGTGATCTCAGTGCTGACTGTATATAACACTGTAAATACACTTTATCTCTTTTAGTGCCAATCACGTCTAAAGATGGTCTACTTAAGTCAGACAAGTCTGAGTTATCATAAGGATCCCAGAATCGCATTCCTCGTAAAAACACCATTCATTCAAGTATGGGTATGCCTATAGTTCCAGAGAGAATAACCCAGGTTAATAGCTTTTCTCGGCGCGCATTGCGCCCAATGCGTGCCGAGAAAATCTGTTGACTCAGTCCAAAATTTGGCACTGAAAGGGTAAAAAGTGTAATAAAGGATTCGTTTTAGAAAGCGTACAACGTGATGCATGATGCAGGATCAACACTCCTCATTGTTATCGAAGTAAAGACACATTACTTACTTGATATTTTTGGCTTGTTGCGGGCTAGCAATCATTCCCTGACGTTTTCTGGTCTGGCGATGAACATGATATATGATCAAACCTGCAAATATAAGGTACCACATGCTTTACTTTACAGTGTTGTTCATTTCTCCTGGCACACAAGATCATTTTTATTTGAAGTTGTTGTGCCGGAATTGGTGACGTGTAGTATGACTCTAAACTGTTTTTCCATTTTATTTATTCCTGCCAATGCCAGTGTTTATTTCTCGCCTGTATATATGCACATATATATGTATATATATATATATATATATATATATATATATATATATTATATATATATATATATATATATATATATATATATATATATATATATATATATATATATATATGTATATGTATACATATATATATGTATATATATGTATATATATATATATATATATATATATATATATATATATATATATATATATATATATATATATATATACTGAAGCTTACCAAAGGTTTTTGGCTTGGGTGCCTTGTGTTTCATGGGGTACTTTTTTGCGCAAAACCCCGCTTGTAAAATCTCAAATTACCAATGGTAACGATTGTTCAGATAAAAAATATGTGCGTTCTGCACAATGTTTTGGTATTTTGCTGTTATTATCGCCGAAGTTTAAATTTGAGCAGGGGGTTTTAAGCATTTCTTCATAAATGTTTATCATTTGGTCCCAAACTATTGCATGAGGAACAGTTTGTGGGTTTTTCGAACAAATGTAAGATCCGAAAGAAAGGAAATATATATGTGTATAAAAAAAGAAGACACTTCCATGCAGAAGATTGTTACCCACCGTACAAAAACCAAGTCATTCCACAAGTGTTTAACAAATCATGTTCAAAAATGACGCACGAAGAAAAGGTTTCCACAGTGCCTCGCGCAACGCCATTCCGGAACTTTATTTTCGGTTTCCATAATACACCGTATGCATATTAATATCCCGCTATAAAGCACGGGTTTGACCCCATGCAATCAAGGGGGATGTGCAGGTCACATCACTGTCACAGACAGGGCCATATGTTCATTTCTCACAAAATTAGCGTTTTTTGAGCAATTTAAGTTCACAAGTGTTAAACTGGTATTCATCTAGTATTTCACGAGCCATACAAAAGAAAAAAATTCATCTGTCTTTTATAAATATTCTTTATTTCCAAAATATTAGTAACATCCCGCTTGTCCCCCGGTAACGACCCGTATCTCGCCATATCCCGCCAAGCGAGACTAGGCAATCAGGTATTCAGTTGTGGCGGGAAATTAATATGCATATCTTCTATTATGTAAACTGCAGGTTTTGTTGCGTAAAGACAATGTTCCAGCGAAAATTTAATGTGCCAAACAGTAAGTGCCAATTATATAGAATCACTTTAAACCTGAAACACAAGTTACTAATAATGTGATCTTGTCAATAGCATATGTAACCGTAATTATATTTAGACATGAAATTGGAAATCTAGAATGGTAAGCAACGGTATCGCATGTCACAAATTACAATAACTTGTACAATAGTATCGCCGTTATATTTGGTCAAGGTCAACACACTTTTATATCCCCGGAATGAGCTGCCTGTTCAATTTATACTGTTACCTGACAAGGCCCTGACATATTGACACATTGTCACTTTATAAATGACGCACGAGACAAGACATTATGACAGGTAAAACATGCAACTTGTGGAATAAAGGTTACCAAAGCTGTGTCATGAAAGCGCCAGGTGCAAATCCGCTGAAAGTATGCCACTCGTGATTTTGCGTTGGGTGTCACAATATGCTTGTAAAGATCCTAGAACATGACTTACAGGCTTTAAAAAATGTCTTCATACATGCTGCAATGGCTGAGGAATCAAAGTAAATCTCTGTCTAAACACTTTCTGTTGTTTTGTATATTTAATTGTCCTTGTCTTAACGTCAGCTGTTATATATTTGGAATCACCTTCAAGAAAACAGTTTGTTTGGGGAAACCAAGTTCTGTTGGTTCTCCTTGTTTTTGTACTTGAATTGTTGCTACGGATAATATACCTATATCAGCTTTCATGGTTAGATGCACAAATAGATCGTTAATTGTTTGTCGTGTAATGTAGCTAAGGGTAAACAGATGTACCCTTTTGTGCAGTAAGTTGCTGCAATATAACTGTAAGCAAGATATGTCTTCTGAACAACCTCCAAACAGAGTACACTTTCAAATATTCTTTTTGCCATGTTCAATGTCTCATGGTATTTGGAAGCAATGCACCAGGTTACTAAATTATAATACCCACTTGCCACAGTGGAAGTAATCGCCATACATGCACACGATCTCAACATTTCTTGCGAGTCACAAGACTTGCAGCGGGCAGCGATTTGGTCAGCTGTTTCATGTTTGTAGGCCTACAATTCTGTCTCTGTTGTCAAACATTCAGTTTTATTTCGTCAAAATCAAGACTCCGCATAAATAACATCGTTCTTTACCGTACAGTCAAGAAACAAAAGAACAATATTAATGCCGTTTTCGGCACTTATCTTTCCTCTCACCCAGTAAGTTATAAGACTTCTTTCATATCCCGGTATGAATAACCAAGACATTTTGCTGGAATATGGAGGGCTAGCATCGAATTCCCTCACACACAAACTCTCAGTCCTAGACAATAATGAAGATAAAGACGTAACTGCAGAGCCAGACATTATATGTATTTCCCCTTATTTAAGTTTAGATGAATTGATTGATACATTTAAAGCAAAAGATAAACAGTTCAAAATATTGAGCCTTAATTGTGCCTCTCTTAATGCCAAATTTGACAAATCAGAATCTTAATTGACCTATTAGCAAACAACGACTGCCCTCCTAGTGCAATATGTATTCCGGAAACTTGGCAGTCAGACTTGATGGATGTATCTCTTTTTCAGCTAGAAGGTTACAATTTAATTAGTCAAGGCTATATTTGTTCTACTCATGGTGGTTTAGCTATGTATTTAAGAGACAGTTTCAACTATAAAACTTTAGATATTTATAATAAATCTGACATTTGGGAAGGCCAGTTCATAGAAATTAGTAGCAACCTGCTCCAAAAGAACATTATACTAGGTAACAGTTATAGACCGCCACGAGACTTAACTGATAACTATAACTTGTTCATTAGTCAGTTGACTCCTGTACTTGACCTGCTTAATCGTAAAAATAGCCATGTTGTTATAGCTGGAAATTTTAATATTCATTTACTAAAAATCAATGAAAGAAATATTGTGAACACATATTTCGACACTATTACATCACTTAGCTTATTTCCACAAATAACTTTACCTACCAGACTCTCCCAATATAGAGGCACTTTGATAGATAATTTTCTGTTAAAATTAACAAACTTTAAACATTCTCCCACCACTGGAATCTTAATGTCAAAAATCTCTGATCATTTTCCATACTTCATATCTCTTGATTGTGGTAAAATCTTTGAATCAAATCCAAAATACACTTATATTAGGCAGAATACATCAGAATCCTATAATAATTTTCTAAAAGAAATCAGTACATCAAACATGTTTGACAAAATGAACAAAAACCCAAATACTAACCCCACAGAAAATTATAACCTGTTGGAAAATATTTGCAAACATGCGTTTGAAAATAATTTTCCTACCAAAAAGGTTAACTTGATTAAATATAAACACAAAAAATCTAGTTGGATAACACGGGGCATATAGATATCCATAGCAAATAGACACAAATTATATAAAGAACTGAAAAAGACTCCCATTAACTCAGAGGAATATGATCAGCGCAAAACCAATTTACACACATATAATAATATTCTTAAGAATAATATTAAACAAGTTGAGAGAACTTTCTATAGCAACTGCTTCGCCAGACACAAAGATAATATATAAAATACTTGGGAAACAATAAAGGAAGTACTTAACAAAACAAAGAATAAAACAAATTTTCCCAATACTTTTGAAATAAATGGCTATAGTAATGTTACTAACAAGCAAATAATTGCTAATAATTTTAATAAATATTTTGTTGAGATAGGTCCCAAACTTGCAACACAAGTAAATCCGTCTACTACTGAGGGTTTTCAAAATTACTTACAAAGCCCAAGTGAACACAATTTTAACTTTAAACCGGTGACCAAGGAAACTATAATCAAGACTGTAGACTCCTTAAAAACAAAAACAAGCTGCGGTCATGACGGAATTTCGGTCAAACTAATGAAATTCATAAAAAATGAAATCAGTGGGGCTCTGACACTTCTTTTTGATCAATCGATTGCTACTGGAATTTTTCCTGAAAATTTGAAAATAGCTAAAGTTATTCCCCTCTTCAAAAAGGGTGATGAAGGATTATTCGACAATTACAGACCAATCTCCCTGTTATCAAGCTTCTCAAAAATCTTTGAAAAAATTATGTTTAACCAATTAAATGAACACTTCACAGAACATCATATATTTGACAATCACCAGTATGGAATTCGTCATTCACATTACACAGAACTTGCTGCCCTTGATCTAATCGATAGAATATCCAGTAGTATAGACAAAAATGAGATTCCTATCAGTATTTTCATGGACCTTTCAAAAGCGTTCGACACTTTAGACCATCACATTCTAATTCAGAAACTTAAATATTATGGTCTTGGTGATATGGCACTTAAACTGCTCAAAAACTATTTAACTGACCGCAAACAATATGAGGAATTTAATGACACCAAGTCATCGCTCTTAAATATAACTACTGGTGTCCCACAGGGCTCGATTTTAGGCCCTTTATTATTTATAATTTACATAAATGATCTACCCTCAGCCTCCAGCCACTTTTAACCTCGTATATACGCTGATGATACAACACTATACAGTACTTTACAATTGTTGCTAAAATCTGACACAACACAAGAATTATCACACAATATACATGCTGAACTATGTAAAATAAGCAAATGCCTGAAATTAAAGAAATTGTCCCTCAATGAAAAGAAAACAAAAATTATGTTACTTCATAACCCACAGAGAAAGGTGACAATTCCTGAAATAGAAATAAATAACACAAAAATTGAATGTGTAAATGACTTTAATTTCTTAGGCATACAAATAGACAAACATTTAAATTGGAACAGTCATATTGATAAAATTTCTTCAAAGATATCCAAAACGATTGGTGTCTTAAACAAAGTAAAAGAATACCTACCACAGAATATTCTACTGACACTATATTACTCTCTAGTATTTCCTCATCTTAATTACGGATGTCTTCTCTGGGGTCATAAAAGTATTAGAATTGCTTTGCTCCAGAAAAAATGTGTGAGAATCATTAGCCACAGCAGATTTAATGCACATACAGAGCCAATCTATAAAACATTAGAGTAATTGAAGATTAGTGATATATTTCTCCAACAACAACTGAAATTCTACTTTAAGTATATCAAAAATCAGTTACCTGAATACTTCAAAACCTTTAAAATAAATACAACCTCTGTACTTCATAATTACAATGTTAGAAATAGAAACCGTATATTTGTAGAAGGAAGCAATTTTGTAGGGACAGAAAATTGTCTAGACATAAAATCATAAAAACATTGAACTCAGCCCCTGACTTCATTATAAACAAGGTTTATACTCATAGCAAAAATGGTTTTGCCCTCTTTATAAAAAAATATTATATTGAAAAGTATAATATTATTTGTTCTATCCCAAACTGTTATGTTTGTAACACTCCATAAGCAGCCCCCATTTGCTTTTGCTAATATGTATGACATAATTTTTTCCCTGCTTACTGGGTAAGGTACTTACATCTCTATTTAAAACCTTGTATTTTAAGTACAATTTTTGTATATCTATAGTAGTTTTAGGTGGCCCTTATGATAGCGGCTGTTATGGCCTTAATGAGGGTCTCCTGGCTATATATGTTACTGAAATAATGTACATGTATATTCAGTCAAATAAAAGATATGTGAGTCTGAGTCTGAGTCTGAGTCTGAGTCTGTATTATGTTGTGTCTGTGGAGTTCATTGGCTATACATGCACATGTGGCGATTATGCGTTTCCACCAAAGCGAGTAATTAATTTGTAATAGAATGGCTATTTTTCAGATAATGTAAAATACAAAGTGTAAGGCGCAAAACGTATCTGCAATCCCCTCAAATATAAATAAAAATTGTATACATTCAGATGATTGCAAAAATATCGAACATCTGTGCATGCCGAAGAAAAACTTTCTTGATTTATATTGCGAAAAAAATATATTATACACATGCGTAGCGAGTCAAGAAACTTTTCAATGATGTTAAATATGTGCAAATTAAAAAGTATTTGCATTCATTATATCATCAACAAGAGACACAGATTAGATGTTCTGCCAAAATGTTAATCATGTTCATCGTTGAATTACAACGCCTTTTACATGAATCAGTTCATCAAAAATTGCCGATAACATTTCAAAGTCATTTTCAAAAAGTTTATAATCCAAAATAGTGTTGATATGAACACAATCCAAGAATTATAAGCAGAGATATATTCAAATGAATTCTGGTGTTTTAGAAATGACCACTAGACATCGTGCATTTAAAATGCACATGGATGTATTGTGCTTCGTTCATGGACGTCCTTGGCCATACATACACATGGGTGTATTATGTTGTATCTATTGAGTTCTCTGGTCATATATGCACATATGGCGATTATGTGTTTCCACCAAAGTGAGTAAGTAATCTGCAATACAATAGGTACTTTCCCGTTGGTGTTTAAAAATAACTGGCTTAGAACCCACCATTACCGGACACTATCGAATAGGTCACAGTTGTGGACATTCTTGAAGTAAGAATGTTAACATGTAAGTACACCCTTACCAAAAATTCTTCATTTCAATAATTCATTTAAAACCAGGAAATTATACAAACAGAAGCAACAGTGCCATATCATCTGTGTGGTTCTCCCCCCTCCTCATACCGCAATCCAATCTCTCTAAGCTCCATAGCCGTACCAATCACTGTCTAAGTCTAAACCTATAAGTAAATTAACATATTATCACGTTCGATTCAAAGTTGGGAAAGTTCTAGGAGTCAACGGTCAAATTAACTCACAAATAGGTCATCAGCAGAAAATCATCAAGCATGGTTCGCAGCCTTAATTTAAAATTATAATGCATGGTGCATGCTAAGTCTATGCTTATATCTTGTATATGTTTTGTGACCACGGGACCGCCGGGTCTCGAACCAGCAACCTTCTGCACCAATCACCTAGTCGAAATGGGTAACGCACATACCATCTGTACATAACAAAGACAACCCAACTGAATTTGTAACATGGGTGGCAGGATCCGACCAATATATTCCTTGGTGCATGACATTTTTACCCCTACTTTGTGGTGTAGTTTGCCGCTTACATAAGTTTTCACATGCACAGTCAAGTTTGACTGCTTGTATTTTTGACTTACCGATGTGGCAGTAGGAAGACCCTGTGGTTGACGCATAACTGACAGATTTAAGTGAATGGGGCAGCATTCCCACTCAACACGTATTATTTCAGAGTTGTAGTAAATGCTACAAGATACCTATTGCAGGTAAAAAAAAAAAAAATTTTAGGAATTTAACTCACTTACTTCTTTTCAGGATTCAGGATTGTCATGGACCCTGATAAGTGTTACAAATTGAGTATTGCACATAAACTTACATAATGCCCACCGTGATATCATGCTGGATATGACAGACGAATTGGGAAGTTCTAGGAATACACATCTGTACTATTCCAAATCCTGTGGTCAGCTGCACAGATCCTGCCAGAACAATCGCTTCCTTTAGGCTGTTCAGGAAAAGATGTTAGCAACAGCTGTACATTCTACACACTGCATGTACAGGTCATGCTGCAGTGCACAACACAAGCAATGCTGCTGTGTGAAAAGTGTTCATGTGTTTACTTCCGTTTTACTATTTGACATTGAAGGAAGACCATAATCCACACTTTCAAATAAAGAACAGATTATGTGATATATAGTGGGGCCTTTAAATATTGTGCCATTATCTAGCAAGGGGGAATGCGAGATTATAAAGGATGGGCGCTGCCATTTTTTGGCATTTTGGATCACAATCTCTTCTTATCTAAGATGAACGTTTATTTGTTCTCAGTCTTGAAACTAAAGAACAAATTCATTCACGAAAGTTTTTACCTTTTTTTTCTTTAAATCCTCGGTGGACACAAGTAATACCAATTGATATTTTAGATAAATGCTTCGGAGTTCAAAGCGCAAAGCGTCATAGCCACGCCTCCGCTCAACAATCAACACAACAAAGCTGTGCTTGCTTTTTACAGTGCTGACTGTTCACAAATGAGCGAGCACAAGCTCGTTGCTATGGTATCTTGTACATATATCCTAGCTTCCTATCTGACACACAAGCTGGCACCCTGAAATCAAATTTCCCATGTGCGAATATTATGTCAATATCCAACATTTTTTCATGAATTGTAATTTTCCAGTTCCCCGGAAACAGAACAACGCCTATGATTAATAATACAAATTGCTATTTTGTGATGGTTGGACATGGGTTGAAGATACACGTTGTGGATTTTTGCCTAAAACAATTTGCACAGGGCCAGCCAAGTAAAATAAATACCAATATAAACATAACATCAATTCAGACTTACCGTTGAATAACACGAGTATGGCGTAAGTTATAAGGTAAGTGCAGGCGTTTATGGCGGTCATATAGTGGATAATGTGTTTGACTCTTTCAGCATAGACACACCGTCCATCGTCATTGACCTCTCGAAGAAAACTGGCGTGGCTACCAAACAGTGCGGCTACTATGAAAATGACAACAACCACAATCTGTAAAAAGTACAAAGAGATACAATATGTCAGGCAAAGGCCGCAATTAACTTGTTTTTATAACATCATGGATAATATGGCAGCAATGAAATTTATTATAAACTAGTGTTGAAACATGACGAACAATGTATTTTTTCGGTTCTGGACCAACCAGGGACGCAAACAAATAACATGTATGAAGAAAGGTAAAAACTAAAGTTGCCTTTATTTATGCATTTGGGCGAAGAGAACATAAAATAGGCAAATCCTGGACTTCATGCGTGATTCAAATTCGTTCCAAATATTGTTTATTCTTGAGAAAGGCCAATGAGGCACTAACATTTACAAAAGGGGCATCTTGTTATGATTGGTCAACTTATCCTCAAATAAAATTGTATGCAGGTAGACTGAGTCTCTGTCTTTAACGCGTGTACTACCTTTAGCAAAAGGGGCATTTTAATATAAGTAAACCGGTACTAAATTTAATTGTCCCCAGGTAAGTTACATGTCTGCCTCTCTAAATATTTTTCACCTGTCACAATGAGGGCATCCTCACATGAGCAAACCTACGCTAAATTTGATTGTGTTAAGATAAGCAAAGCTTTTGCTTCTCAAAGTCTACACAACTTTTACAAAAGGGGGATATTAATACGGAAAAAATGAAGACTGAATTTACTTGTGCCCAGGTAGACTTAGGTTCTGTCCCTTAACAACTCACAACCTTTTACACCTTCAGTGCTTATGACCATGTTCTCGTCACGCTTTTAGTGTTGCTTTCCGCAAATGTTGCAGAGTGCAGAGCATCTGCTGATCCCCTATTTTGTTTTCGGGGAATAAAAATGTAATTTTAACCTGTATTCGGGTGTGTAATTTTGAACAGGGGCCACATCTTAGACTAATGTTTGGCTATTTGTTTATGACAGGAGAAGTCCAGCCACGCCCTGTGGTGGGTCGGCATCATAGAGGTCTAACCGTAGCCTACCTGCCGTTACTTGAATAGTGACTGTACAAAGGTAATGAAGAAATAAATGTAGCCCAACACAAGACTCGCTTGGGTTCTCAGTGACGAGACATAGGAAGTAGTGACATGTATATTTCGAATGGGAGGGGGGGACTCCCTTATTACACTATATCAGCACAGTATATGTGCAAGGTAACTAAATTCATTACTGAAGGCCTGCATACGGAAACCTCAATAGACAGAACAGATTAAAAAATAAAAACGACAGTGAAATTCCCAATCTTATTCAACCAGATAAATCGACAATTAATTGCCTTGCCAAAGCGCTAGATTTGCGTAGGAGGAGACACACAGGACTGACCATCAGGATTATTACTGTGTTTTAGAATTGTCGGTCTACAAGTAATACCATTCTCCAATAATAATTCTCAGTTCCTGTGCTATCTGTAGAGTTTTCTGACAACCCATGGTGTCAGTTTGTGACAACGCAACATTTTTTCCTGAACGGTCCAAATATTAAACTGACGTCCTATTTTGACAGACATTGCCACACGCAAGAACAATTTTATCTTTTACCAGTTAACGCACAAAGAGGCATCCAAGAAGACAACCATGATATATTCTGTTTTCCAGTGATGTACAAGAGCTTGATAGATGTCGTACTTATTAATTTTATGGTAATTTGGATTTGGGAAATTAGTAATTTCACTTCTATAAGGACAACAGCTCACTGCATTCGTCAACTTATACATATTGTAAGCTAAGTACAACACTACGATTAAAATTCATGTAATCTACCTGATCCATCATACATTGTAAAGATATCTCACTACAGATGTGCTGTACCTGTGATTTGGCAAAGACAAAACCCTTCCTTATAATGCAACCTCTGGTTTACGGAAAGACAACGTTCACTGTGCTGCGTGATCGAGACCTCGCCCGTGAAAGCGTGCTAGAGTTCAAGAATCTACTGCTTCGAGATACCTTGAATGCTTGATGTGCTGTAAAAGCTAGCTTCTTTTAACGTCATCTCCTGTACCATGATCCAAACCTTGCTCTGCTGTCTAATGCGCGAGATACTTTTCACGTGGGAAAATTACCTCGCCTCCTGAACATGCGCACTTGAGAACATAAATTACCTGGTTCCCACTGTCGCTTTGCCGGACTAAAATGTTGTTGCCCTTAGTGCTTGCACAACATTATGCGGCATTTTCCCTCTATGGATGAATTATTCGAATTGCTTCTGTTCAATAGTCGTATTCTGCGCTATTAATTGTTTACCGTGTTTTGCAATAGCTTACTATTCCATTAATGTAACCTTGACTCAGTTTTGTGTCAAGCCACTCTAGAGGCCTGCTATTGCCATTTCATGAGCGTGGTAGGTATAAAATCATACCATGATGTATGGACATAGTCATAGACCGGGACAGTTGTCGCACTAAAGTTTGCAAATGTTCGATATATTTTTGGCCTTACTTTTTCAAAGCTTAACATTTGCTTATCTTCAATAAATATCACTATATATTTAGTGATTTTTATAACTTTTGAACCCTGTCATGGGTCTAATGATCGTACTGCCTGCAGGCGTACACTTACCAGTTTTTTGTTAGGGTACCAGTATTATATACTATCGTGCGGCTCTGCTTCAGCGAGGTTAGTTTCACGGCGAGGTATGTTTCGAATGGAGCTGAGTGCAGGAGCGCGAAGTAAGTTTCACGTTTTAAAACCGGTTGCGAGGTCTTGAAAGCGAGGTCGCTATGATATTGAAACTCAAGCAGTGTTCAAAAGACCATTTGCTAAAACACACAAAGTGAACATAAAAATGGAATGTACTCGCAAACAATAACATATTTATGATGACACTGAATGAATATCTTTATAAAACAGCACCAAAGGCATCAAAGTTAATAGGTGTGGATCCTTTGAGGACAGCTAAGACACCAAAAATATATCCCATATAAAATCGAGCCTAATTCAAAATTTATTTACATTACAGTAAAAAAATCATATATGTGTGTAATCTTTATACTCCAAAGAATTTATATGCCCCATGTTTGGGCGTCTGTGATGCTAAATGTTGAATAAACAATTAAAAGTTGACTGGAAACCATCCAAGCCATAAATGTTGTAACTTACTAGTTATTTGTGATAAATCGTAATTACAATTGCATCCTAATCCTGACATATTGGCAACAAAAAACGATCCTGCGAATTTTGATATTTGGCTTCGTTTTTCTGTAATTTATCCTCAAAGTTTGACATTTCAGTTTTCCCTTCGATTCCCAGGATGTTCATTTTCTTTATTTCATAGAAAAAGAACGAAGCAAGATGTTGAAAATCGCTGAATAGTTTTTGCAGTTCAGATTCCACAGAATCAGCCAAAAGCTGTTAACCGGATGAAATTTCGCCCAGCCGTTTTCTTGGAAAAGTCATTCCTAGTTGGGACCCTCGTCCTATTATCCTTCCTTCCTTTGTTGTTGATCATTTGCCTCTGAAACAATACCGTTTGCTCAAGTTGACCTGATAGATGTACAAAACGGAGGAAACATCGTCCCTTAACATTTAGCGAGGATGTCAATCAATTATTGGTCAATCACATGAATTAAAGAGTCTTCGAAGTACGGAAAACATTATTCAGCGATCTGTCAAACGGCGAAGGCGACAATCCGGTTTCAAAGCGTGACGTCATAGAGGCGGCCCTTCGGGTCCCGTGACCTCAAGCCTGGCAACGAAATTGTGTTGCCTTGCTTCGATGGGGCGGCCTACGGCCGCTCGTGGTCAGTGGATGGGTGGCGGATTTGATCTTCCGCCCCCCACATCTCCATCCCGTTTTTAGGGAGAGTATTTTATTGTATTTGCTCCTATCTGTATACTTCATTTAGTTAGCTTGTTAAGACTTCTCTATATACTTTACTTACTAGTTAGCTTGTCATTATTTGGAACTTATTTTCTCAATGAGTCTAATTTCTCTTGCCAACTACAGCTTTGTATCACTATTTTGTATGTTTTCTCTTGTGTGCACGCTTATGCTAAGTGCGGTGTATTTATTTTTACTTTTTGTTGCGCATCCTTGGGTTTCGATATAATAATATTAATATTATGTATATGGGTATTGTTGATTAAAGTGCCAGTTTTTTTATCTGTCCTTGCTTTGGCGTGCAGGACCACTGGGGTAATCCAACGCGGCACGACCTTTAAAGAGACATCGTCTGGCAATTCCCGCTGCTCCTGAACATTTAAAGTCTTCCTTAATTTAAACAGAAAACAAGCAAGATATCTATAACGTAAACCACTACGGCTGTGATATGTGTGCATGTTCGCATAATTTCCCTGTCCTTAAACACACTCGCGGCATGCCGCGTGATTTCGTGGCGCTGCCGTGATACCGCTCTCGTTTTTGCCACGGGCAGTTGCCACCTGTAGCTACGTGACAGACTGTTACGGATGATTGCCTTGGGAGGGGGGGGGGGCGCAAATTTTCCGCTAGGCGGCTGAAAACCAAAAGAATGGCACATGGACATGCACATGTCCACGTGCCTGTGGCAGTTTTCTCTTATTTCTTATATAATTTGTGAAAACCGTTAAAATTTCAAAATCACCAATGCAAAGGATTTTGGTGTCTCACCTGTCCTTAAAGTGAAATTCACACTGAACACCTCGAGCAAGATAACTGGTTCAAAGTACTGTAATTTATTATTTATCGTGACGATCAATAATTCCATTCACTTCCGTAAGTGATAGATCTGTGGTGAAGTAAAATACTTCTACTAATGGCTATGTTGAGGGTAGAGCAGAAATCCTACACTATTTTTATATTGTGCATGTAATATGTTGTTTAGTTTAACTGACTAAATTTACAGGGTAGATCGTTAGACAGGCAAGTGTCCACACCTTCCTCAATCTCAGATATAATCACCCGTTTATATATGGACATCTGAATTATTGTTCAAAGTCATCATTTCTGGAATTTGTCTTTTAAAATACAAAAGTCATACATGGTAAATCATATTTTCAGTTTCCAAATCAAAATACAAAATTATAGTCCCTCATTTATACCAAATAGCCTGCAATCTGCCAGCTCAAGGTTTCACAAGCCAAATTAAAGACAATGAAGTCAAAGGGAAAGCCTGCGGAAATGGACAGGGTGCCAAATACAGTGGCAGGCCAGTGTTCACCAGCCATTTTGTATCTGGGAAAGTTTGTCTTATGTCGGGGTTTGGAGACATAGGTGTAAAGTCACCCCATTTGGTATTAATTATTTTTTACCTGCCATATCCACTGGGACAATGGTATGCGTATCTGTCAATTGAACATCAGTGAACTTACTCTGGACATAAGATAGGCAGTGTTGCAGGCGGGAATGAAAGGATGAATGCAATTCCAAGTGCAGTCTGGGTAAAAGGTATTTTGGTCAGAGACTATTAAGTTGCATGATGGTATATGTTTGTTGGAAAAATCTATCCTGATTGGTTACTTACTGGTTTGCTATGTGTCCTCTCACTAGCCAAGTGCTTCTGCACATTTTGTTGTGAACTTCACTTTTGTACTGGGTGTTGAAGAATAAACGTCTCTACAATCAAACAAAAACTTTGTCAGAGATCACTACTCGCGCAACGTTCACGTATGGGGGCTGCACATCGCTCTTCCAAAGCATCGACGCTGTGGCCGTAATGGTAGTTTGGAATTGGTTAAAAAAAATCACGATGAAAGTAATTACTATTGGTTGTTCATGATGTATGTATGTAAACGTATTTGTTTCAAAAAGGAACTGGATTGCCAAATAGCTATAATGAATAGCTAAACGATGGGTTTTCCAGACATACAGAACACAGAATAAATTTACAAGGCCCACAGGACAGTAGAAATCAGTTTTCAGGTTGTAATACCAAACAGGTGTAGCAATACGTATCAATTTGTTAGTTGGCAAAACCTCTGGTCTGAGTAATATTTAAATTGAGCAGCTAAAAAAAATCAATATTAAACACATTTGAAAGGCTGGTACAACCAGACAGCAAATTTTTTAGAAGTCAATCAGCGATATGGTTCATTAATAAATTAGGATGTACACCAGGAGCAAGGCATTTGCAACAAACTTTAGAAGTGGCAGTCTAGGTTGTTCGAAAAGTGAGCAAAACACGCAAAAATGGCGTGTATCTTCATTTAAGCAGTCACATGAAAAAGCAGCAGAGAGCAGAATGTTAACTTTATTTAAGTAGGAATTTAGTTTAGACAGTCCTGGGTGAAGCTGGGAGTAAAGTATATTGGCGATGAAAATATGCAAAGCGCACCGAACGCAAAATCATTTGGAATTTCATGACGAAAAAACAATACTTGTGCAAGTTTTATCTTGAAGATTGAAAGTGTTGGGAAAAATTTGGCGTCATCAGGTATGTTGTTACAAAGGCGAATGGCGGACGGTAGAAATGATCTTAAGTAACGATCTGTCCTGCATTTAATTTGTCTTTGTGGAGGAGGCGGCCCCTCTGAGGGTAAGTCTTATTTCGGGATTTTTTCATATTGATAAAAGGGGGGGAGGGTAAGGTTATTGAACATTTTGTAGTAGAACAGTGGTTTGAAAATTTATCTGCGTGTGTGAAGAGGTTCGCAGCCAATTGCAGCCAACAGTCTAGCAAGTGACATAAATTTCATAGCACCAGTATATGTTCTAGCCGTTTCATGCTGTAACCCTCTGGGAAATCAGATAGCTCTTGTGTGCACTAGTCAAAAAGGACACAACCGTATTCGAGGATGGGACAGACCATAGACATATACAAATTTGATAAAGCTTTCCTTGGAATTAAAAAAAAAACCGTTTCAGAAAAGACAGACGTTTACTTGCTGCAGTGACAACACTGTTAATTTGTTACTGCCCTTTTAAATCATGCGAGAGAGTAAGACCTGAGTGTGTGTGATGTGTAGCTTCCGGAATGGCAGTCTCTCCGAGATATAAGATAGGGTGAGTTTCTTTGTCTCGTTTACATGAAAACACCACCGCGAGTAATTTAATGGCACCGAATGTCATGCGCCAGATTCGACCCCACATAGACAGATGGCCGATATCAGTATTAATGGGAGTCACAGAGACTCCACGATCATAAATTATTTCGACAATGCTAGTGTTACCGGCGAAGAGCCTCATGTAAAATTATCATAATATCGTTAATATAAAGGAAGGATAGAAGGGGCCCGAGGATAGAGCCCTGAGATACACTTACCTCTATAGGTAACCACGAAGAACTTTGACTATATATAACGACTCTTTCTTGTCGATTACCAAGGTAACTATTAACATTTCAAAATTGGTGAAGAAATGCCCAGTTGACGCATCTTGAAAAGGAAACCTTCGTGCCACACGCGGTCAAAGGCTTAAGAAATATCAAGTTTGGCTTCTTTGCCTAATTCTAGGCCATTGTAGATTTTGTGAACTATGCTAAGTTATTGCTTCATTGTGGAATCATTAGAAATAAAGGCAGAATTTCGCCATAGATTAAGATATGCTGAATAATCCAGTAAGGGACTCAGAAATACTTGGTCTAGTTTGTTTGAGACAAAAGTTGTTCAAGCCATCAGGGCCTGTTGCGGAACCTATTTTTAAGCGAGGCAATGACCTTAAGAACATCATCTACATTCTATACAAAAGGGTCCAGCTTGGCATTTGTACGATAAGCAAAAGCCATGATGAGTGTGAGTTATCATCTATTGGTGTTCTGCATTGGCTAGCGAACTATTTGTTAAAAACTGCAGCTTTTTCCGTTTTGTTGGAGATTATTTCATTTTCGATGAGGGGTGGAAAGCTAGGGTGGAGTTGCCATCCCAATATAGATTTCGACAAATTCCACTACTTCTTAACATTAATTTCTTCACGGTCTAGTTCAGACCGAAGTTTGGAAAAATAGGTTCGGATCGCCTTCTTCTTTGCCGAAACTAAAATATTCTGCTGTTTAAGGATTGCTGTTGCCTTTTTTTTTTTTATTTTTTTTATTTTTTTTTTTTTAGAGATTTCTAATATCTTATCCATGCTTGGCTACATCTACGTATTAAAGGTAAGCTTGATTGAATGGGTACCACAAAGTAAAAAGTTGTTCAGGATAGGTAGAAATGATATCTAAAAACCAAAATGTTAAATTTCATTTTCCGAATAGTGTTTTTAGCTCAAAAGTGCGCCACATTTGCTACATGAAAGCCCGGGAATTTATTCCCATCGTGGCCCGGTGTGGGAAAGTGTTGGTGACGTCACAAACTGAGCTCAGTGGCTAGGGTGAATGTGTTATGAGCCGGAGCTCCTTCAGTTAGCCAAGGATCATGATAGATACAACAGAGCATGGCAATTCCGGAGAGCCTGAGTTAAGTTTTTCATGTACGTAGTCTGATGACGATAAAGAAAAATGAATAAGAAAGGCTGTAGCAGCAGAGAAAAAAGATCATTCAGCCTTACAGACATAAGTCCCTGTACATCACTACATGTACTTACGATCCTTTACTTCAGATTGTATCCATTCACGTAACACTGGAAAAAATTTGCTCTGACTGCCCCATAATCTGGGTTTATATAAGCCTGCCCCATAATCTGGGTCTATATAAGCGACAAATATACAAAAAGATGAAAAGTTTTACGCCCGATTATTGAGGAATATCAGAAACAGTGGAATATAACTGAAAGAGATCAAAGGCCAGCCGCCCACTGGTCTCGGCAGCTGCGTAAATGAGGCGTGAAAGTGAACGCTATCCAGACAACTGTTATCTGGTTTTAATATATTCAGTAGTAACTGGACACGCACATCACAGCAGTCCACTTAACTCAGGGATCTGTTATAGACTGTTTAACCCTAGATATGGGTATGGAACAAGATCGGTATTAGTTTGTCCATTTTTTCCACCCATTTGCTTCCATTAGTTAAACCAAAATTGGTAAATACATCAAATTTTCGTTACTATGCAATACCTTGTAGCAACATGTCAGACTGGCGTTGTCACTGTGTTTGTGACAGTCGATTGATAATTATGTGATACCAGGGACGTGTTAACAGTTGGTAGGTCCCTGCTTATACATTGTAACTGTCATAGAACTACTAGACCTATGTTTTACTGTAATGCAAGCTTTTAAATCGACGCCATACTGAAGCTTAATTTGTAAATACTGTAAAAAAAATGATGAATCATCGTTCCTGGTTTTATGAGTAATGACTAATTTGGCCAGTTCCATGAATTCTTCCATTTTAACCGATGGGACCTCATTTGGCAACCGCAGTAGGTTGGTTTTTTTTTGTTTTTGTTTTTTTTTTTTGTTTTTGTTTTTTTGTTTTTGTTTTTCTTTTTTTTGCCAGAGCCATCCTTAACACGTCATATTTGACGAATCAAAGTCACTTTCTACGAAAAGTGTTCGCGACATAGGTGTGATCGATTCACAGCGCCTTGCCACTTGCCCCTGTAAATTATGAGTCTGGACTGCACGGGTTTGCGCTCTCCATAATTTCGGATTTTTGGTGAAAAGTTAACAAGCTAATTGTTGTAGAACTTGTGTTGCTATAATAAGCAGCAACGCACCGACCAATCCGGGAAGGGAACGGGGTTGAAAATGAATATTTCTGCATGCATTTTTTGTCTGGATAACGTCGTAGTTACAAAGCAATTAATCGAGAGGATCTCCATTCCTAAAGTGACATACTTATTATGTACACGACACACAGGGCATCACAAAAGGCCGTTTGCTAATAAAGTATTGAGATTCCATAGAATATAAGCATTGTCAATAGATGAAGCGTCTTGACGATATTATGATATATAATTGTACTGCGGAAAAAATAACAACATTCAATTCATGTGTAAGATTGGTACAACTATTTAACATACTTTTTAATAGTCTATCAGGGACAAGATGAATCAACAGACTTGGCTTAACACCTGGAGCAAGCACATTTACAGCAGCATTTGAAACATGCTCTATCCAGCTAACCTTGAAAAGCTTGGTATGCCTAGTAACCCAAGGTTTGTCCTTAGGCCTGATAAGCACATCTTTACAAGGATTATATTCTTTTGCAGTATCAGTAAACGAATGATCCCAACAATCTACGTACTCATCCAATCGTAAAATGTGGAAACTGATCTCATACAGAACGTGTTAGACAAGTAAGCTCACCTTTGCCTTTCTTGGAGTGCACCATATCTTTCCCTTGAGTGGATGTCTGATATGTATGTATCTCTCAATAGTAAAAGCGGCCGTTATACCAAAGTTCCATCGCCTTGCGGCGATGAGTACAGAGTTATTGTGCACACACAGGAACACATAAAACCATTGAGGCGACCGGACCAAATATGCCTTGAACACGGCGTACTTAAAGGTTGCCTGAAATACGACGACCAGAATATCTGCGATGGCGAGGCCAACCAGATAAACATTCGATGATTTTTTTATAAGGCTTTTCTTTGTCAGCACGAGCAGATTAAAAACATTACTCGTGATTCCAACAAAAGCCACCAAGGGATAGTAAATTTTTGTCCAAGTCCTTAAAACAGTGTTTTCATAATCCACATCTATCATTTCTGAGACTGTTGAATTGAAATAGTCGTAACTAGTTGTGTTAGGTAATAGTTCCCCGCTCTTTGTGATGCCAAGTTCCAAACCTTGAACGCTACCGGTAAATGTGAAAGGATTGCTAGTATGATCGAATTCATTGACGTGTGCCATGACAGTTTCTCAATTTTAAAGCAGTTGAAATATTTGTACTTGCGTACAAAGCAGATCACATGCCTTTAGTTTCAAATATCTGGAATGGAAATCATATTCCAGTGGTGTCCTTTTCAAGTAGTATCCAAATCTATTGTGCGCCATCCTAATTAATACGGGAATTTGCCACGATTTAACTTCCTCAAGGAGCTTTCAATCACTAGAACTTACGTTACATATTCAGGCATCATATAGTTTTAGCTATCATCATAGCCTTACAACTGTGTGGGCACAGATCCGCAACACGAAGCGCGTTAATTGGTCCTCCCCCCTCCCCCCCCCCCCCAAAACAAAACATCCTGCTCATGCGAAATAACCCCACTGCAATAATGCATGGTGGCGTTTTATAACATTTATTTCATAACATGCATTATGAAAACCATACACATGAGAGCTCCAAAACAGCTAAATTCAGCCTTTTTTACTGACTTTTAGGTTTTCCTTCTTGATTTTACTTAATTGTACGGAATGAATTGTGGTAAGTAAAAGCAAACACCTTCATTTGTACTGGAATGTACAGAGTAAGCACAAGTAAGTATATTTTGGGATTACTGGGAACATCCCTTGGAGCATGAACGGTCCCTTTATGTTGTCAGTAAAATTCTAGAAAAAGGAAGTACAGGCAGGCAGACTTCGAAGACTGGACTCACAGCAGGATTATCATAACTGTCAGGGCTCATAAAATAATCTCTTCTGCCCTAATAATGTAAATAACAATGGTTGAAGTGACTTTAGCACAAAGTAAGAACATGGAATAACACAGAACTTGGTCTGGTTTGGAGGCAACAGGGCAGGCAGAATTAATCAAACCATACTGTAAACATGAATAATTTTCCCACTTTTCATTCATTTAAAATATCTATCTGCAAGTTGCTGAAGATTACAGTGCACACGCACTTTGCTCATGACTATAAAATCAAGTTGAGTCAAGTGATGAGGTAACAGCGAGAGCAAGGCTGTGAATTATGTTCACCTCTCTCGTAGGAGAAAAAAACCCGAAAAAACTACAGTGATTTAGCTAATGTATAGATATGTCATGATATATGCACATGATGATCCACGAAATAATATATATTATATAGTTGTATACAAGTTGCCGGCTATGCTGGACCTTCAAGTGACTGTAATTTCCTGGGAGGGTTTATAATAATGGGTTGATCTCAAGCAGGATCCCAGCAGGGAAATGACAATATTCCATACATGCAGACAGGTGGGAAGAGAGCAGCTTTAGGCTGGCAATTGACAGACCGAGTTTCACGCGATTCTCTTATGCAATATAGGCTACCATCTGAGATCATGCCACCGTGAAATTCATAAGAGAAGGCACATGCAAGTTTTTCAATCAGTGACAGTATGACAGAAACCTGTAGCAAATTTGCTACTTTTTAGCTGCAGCAAATTTGCCAAATTAAATACCGCAAAATTCATAAAATGATAAAATTGTGTAAATAAGTACATACAAAATATGCTCACAGTATTATTATTTATTATTATTTATTATTATTATTATTATTATTATTATTATTATTATTATTATTATTATTATTATTATTATTATTATTATTATTATTATTATTATTATTATTATTATTATTAATATTATCATATTGAACTCACGGAATCAGGGAAAATAAAAATATACAAATTCACCGAAGACAAATCAGAAATATTACACACACAATCATACATGGTACCAAAGAACACTTTACAGCTAGAATAATTACCAATAAAATTTATATATGTACAAATAAAAGAAAGATGTATTAGCACTTAACAGTCAAGAGCAATATGATTATTCAGACAGTAATGAAACGGACCAGGTAACATGTGTGTCACTGTGTCAGGGAGGCTAAAGGCAAGAATCAGCAGGGCCTACACAGCTGTGGAGTAAAAAAAAAAAAAACACGGCAGAGCAGACGCGCAGAATGTCCAAGTCCAGCCTCCGCAACCCCAAACGACTGGCTCAATATGAGGAAATTAACTGCAAGGTATCAAAAAGAAGCATCAAAGAAAGGAAATATATCGGTCGTGATCAATAAAGAACAAGCCAGAATTAGAATAATCAAAATACCTTAGTTAATAGCCTAACATATTTTCCAAAGCTTATGTTTAGTTTTGCAATGGGGTATGAATGTACAGTTTCTCCATCGATGAAACATCTTGGAGTTTCCTGTTTGAAATATTCATGCACCCCCATATGTCTGAGCCATACAGCTCAATGGGCTTTATCAGCTGGCCAAAAAGCTTAAAACATAAGCAGGGTGTTGCATAACTCATACCAAAATAAGTCTTCAGCGGAAATATACTTTTCATTGCTTTATTGTACATGTTCTCTCTGGTCGTAGCTAAATTGCCTTATTTGACAGTGTCATCCCTAAACACTTGTATTCCCTAACGTTTTCGAGAAAGTAACACCCCAAATACAGATAGAATCTACGCCTGTTTCCAGCGTTGTTGAACATCAAAATCTTAGTTTTTTTACATTGACTTTAAGTGGCAACTTCTTGCAGTAAGTGATTAGTTCTTTTGAACTGTTCTGAAGCGCCTCAGCTAATGGGTGAAAAAAACACCAAATCATCTCCATATAACATTGAAGTAACTCTTTTATGGTTTCAGACTGGGGCAGAATTTCCTGCACTAATGTGGTCAAGTAAATCATTTATGAACAAACTGAATAGGACTGGGCTCAGTGTATCACACTGTTTCACCCCGACATTGATATTGAAGTTATCTGATATTTTGTCGTCAATGTTAATACAGAACTCTGTTGTGTTGTACATGTGTTATAAAACATTAAAGAAACAGCCATTTATGTTATGACTTAACAATTGGATATATAGGCCTTTGCACCATACACTATCATATGCCTTCTGAAGGTCTACAAAACATGCACAAAGGCACCGATTCTTTTTCCTCACACATTTGTCAATTATTGTGTCCACAATCAACAAATGGTCAACAGTACAGGCCCTCAATTTTTAACCTATTTGGCTATCTTTTATGAGGCTAGCTACCTGCAGAAGAGTGTTCAATCTTTTGTGAGTATTATACTAAATACTTTACCTAGTGCACCATTGATTGTTATATTTATGTAATTGTCGACCTCTGAGGAGTTACCACTAAGCAGACTCAAAATGCAGCCCACATTTCGTTCTTGTAGTAAGACCCTTCGATTGTATATTTCATTATATAATTTACACAACATTACCTTGATACACTTGGTCGCACACTTCAGCATTTTATGATCTATCATTTCCAAACCACATGCCTTGCTATTTTTAAGCTTTTGTATGGCAAAATGTACCTCATCTACATTTATGTCTTTCTCCAGTACTTGTGGTACAGTCTTTTATCAAATTTATCCAAAACTCTGTTATCGTGATCATCCCCATACTCTGTTAACACTACATGTACTAAAGGCAACTGATCTTCACACATCCAAAGATGTTTACCACTTCTGCTTGTGATAGTGTGTGGTGGTCTATAACTGCCATAAAGAATGATCATTTATATTGAACTGTTTTCAAAATATATAAGAAGTGGCCTTCCCGTTTATTATTATTATGTGAATACAAGTTTCATCTATTCTCCTGAAAACAATTATGTATGTATGTTAAAAGACGACTACAGGAACTGTATGAGCTTTGACGGGGAATAGACGTATAGTTCTTAAACTCAAACATTGAACGATCACCCGACCTTTCTCCCACCGAAGTGTCCACGAGCTATACTGCACTCAAGTAAAATTATGACTCGCCAGATCACCAATGGGTGATTTAAATTTGTTCCATTTTGCACTTATACACTGAATATTTAAATTTAAGCCCAAAACAGTATGAATATGTGAATTTTAGATATTCCACAAGGTTGTCGAGTGCAACATATGGTGAGTCAAACACTTTGGATATACTGAACATTTAAATCTAAGACTATAACAGTATGAATATGTAATTTTTAGATATTCCACGAGGTTGTCGAGTGTAACATATGGCGAGTCAGACACTATCGATATCCAGATTATCTGGATGTGACAATAGCTCGTTTAAATTATTCCTATCGATTCACGGTACATATTGAAGAACCTAAATTTCTACGGTTTCAACATTCTTGACACCAGAAGTAATTGGACTTAATATGAGCCAGCATAATTACAAAGAATGAAAACGTGTTGTTGAAATATTGTAGGCTATATGTTGTACCTTTATGAGCTCTGATAAGAGAATAACAAACGCATGATATGTGTACAAAGGTATGCATACAACTTTCTACATCAAATAGTTCGGGAAAACATGACCCTAATTCATAAATTTCAAACTTAACAATGGGAACAAAGAGATTCCAGAATTACCAAAGCATCGACATTCATCTTCCAATACCAATGTGATTTGGTTGTCCTCTGCAAATATGTACTGAGCAGAAATTAACACGATAGGGAATGTTTTTGAAGCTATGTGTGATCTTCAAAAAAACTGCCTGAACACAGACTGACCCATACAGGCCAAGATCAAATGGCAAAGTTTAGCCTCACAGCTGTCTGCACTGACAAACTATCAGAAGCTGCATCAGAGGTGGTTTGGATACATGAAACGATGTTCCATGGCTGGCCAGTGCAATTCACAGGATGGTGCACTGACAGACAGGGTACTCTGCTAACAGGTTAATGCTAGGCAGGGAAGACACAAAAGCAGTTGATTACTCTTTGGAACATGGTTTCACTGAAATGACACAGACAATGTCACAATACGTGTCCAAGCTAGGTAAGTGGTTTCCTTGGCTCCATAAAGTAGCACAGCAGAATCCACAGTCGGCACAAACCGAACAGATTCAAAACCATGATCTTATTTTGTGGAAAGATCTTTTGAAAGAGGAAATCTGGTCTATCACCTAAGATCACCTTCGAATGTTAAGTCAAAGCCAGGAGGTTCAATCGATCTGGGCTGGTCTGCATTTGGTCAGGGACATTCTGTCACCTATCCCCTACAGGATAAAAGACCGAAAGAGAGAGCTTGTGGTCCACTATGACATGCTGAAGTTAGATACATTTCTGTATGGCTTAGGAGAATGTGGCATGCTGTGTTAGATCTGGACAGTACCTTGTCTTATGATTAGGACGAGTTCGATCCAGAGGGCTAGATAATACCGTAAGTGTTTCTTCTCTATTCCAAGCACTGCCATCATTAGAAGAAGGTGATTCCAGTTCAAGTGACAGCTCATCATGAGAGTCGGTATAAACAGAATATGAAAAAAACTTCTCTAGTAAGTTCCTTTGAAAAAGAGTCTGATAAGAACAAGGGACTAAAATAACCAGAAATGGAAGGGAAATGAAATGGCCTTTTATATTTAGAGGATTATTACTTATGGTGATACGGCTCTCTGTCAGAAATAGAAATCCAGACAGTTAAAACTTCTAATTTGACACCAGTGTACCATCTTTCAGACTTACGCTTATACATAGCAGAACTTCTAGGACACACCCATGGTGAGTCTGCAGCAAGTTGTAGATTGCTAGCCAGATTTGAATAAAAGGCGCAATTTCCGGTATGTCATCAGCAACTTTGTTGAAGTTGAGAGATAGCTGAATAAGATCTGCTTTCCAAAACCACAGAATTTGTACAACTTATGCTGCTCATATCCTCGTTTCACCAGCGGGTTCAAGCCCAGATATGTTATTGACATCCTGGACAGGTACATAACAGATTCGTGTGTAGTAGCTACGGGAAAATACGGATTGCAATAACCCTGGTGTCAGCATCAAAGACAAGGGGTGAAAAGTACAAGTTATGATGCAATCCTGGTATTGGCCAGACGAAATAGAATGCCTGTAATGATTCACTGTAGAGGAAAAGGTGCCAAGAGGAATGTTTAAAAGCACTGAAGTGTCATTTACTAACGGGCCATCAAACCCATTGTTATTGTATTGTTTGCACTCAGGAAGAGAGTGGATCACAGTTTTCCCAAAAAATCTTTGACTTAACAGCTCTGTTCATCGACAATGTGGAGGAAGGAGTGTTGTGCCAGTGCTTATTCTTGGCAGATAGGTCTAAAGGGCCTCTCCTTTGAATAACTGTCGGTATAGTTTTGCTTGGGCTTGCTCTCGGTGCGGATGACTAGAGCTTTGATAGTAGATGGGACGTCTGGGGCGACAACTCCTGAAAACCCGAGCTTCCCTGCCACGACTGCCATTGATGACAAATAAACATAAGAAGGTTGGTACATCTCGTATAATACATACATACATACATACATACATACATACATACATACATACATACATACATTAATACACACATACATATATGCATACATACGCACATACATATGGGGGAGAAGCATACTCAGACATTAAGAGACTTATATTACAAAATGTAAAACACTTCTTACTTGTATTTAAAAGGGATATTTCAATCAGTAAAATTTACAATTTGCCGAATCATAGGGAAGCTTTCATGATTTCAACACTAAAGTGATTAAAGTGTTGAATCAAGATATATTCAGACATTTTTGCTATTCGTTCGAATTAAAATTTGAATTTTTGCTAGATTCAAATGAAGTTTCATCACCTGTCGATTTTTAAAAGCTTGTGTGTAGCTATATGTCCAAATTTGGTGACATTACATGCATAAATAGTTAGGCCTTCTATTGTTTAACTGCTTTATATATTACTTGTCGTATGTTCAAATACGATGTCAGGACGTCAATGAGAGTAAAAATTAAGAACTCGATACAATAGAACAACCAATTAAGACAGCCTCCCTAAAGAGACCGTTTATAAAGGACCCCTAATTTACAATCCAGTTTTATTATTCTTAGAGTTTGTGAAAACCACTCTCCTATTAAAATCACCCCTAAAAAGACCACATTTTCAGTCCCTCATGTGATCTTAATAACGAGATCCCCTGTACAATGGGCAGAATTGACGTGACATTGTTGTTTTTAAATGCTTATAGGTTGTTCGAAATTTGTTTCGCCAAATGACAGCCAAGCACGGTTAACTTGCATTTCATTTTGACAAAGGATACACACTTGTTACATTTGCTTGGGTAAAAGCTTCATCAGAGCTAGCTAAACTATGTATAATCAGTTTACGCTGAGGAACATAAATTTGCAACATTTATGATTAATTTTGTTTTTATTCCAACGCATGGTTAACCATATCAACGTAAGGCTATTTTGTAAATTTGACAAACGTGAGCAGTATTCAGCGTAATATCAGTTTATTGAGGGAAGTGGCTTAACGGAAAGAAGGAAACTGGTCATTACAATTTTTGGCTTTATCTGTGTCCAACCCTGTTCATCTGTGGAAGAAAAAAATCTTTTTTCACAGTAGAGACACTAACATATCTAAACACCATTCACAAAAACAAAAACAAAAAAACAAAAACAAAAAAACAAAAACAAAAACAAAAACAAAAAAAGCAAAACACAATAACTAAAAAAAACAAGACAAAACAAAACAAAATCAAAACAAAAACAACAACAACAACAACAAAAAACAAAGAAAAAACATACGCTACCAAAAATGTCTGTATTCTCTAGGTTAAAACGAATTGAGATATTTTCATGATCCATCAGGGCAGCCTCAACATTTAGAAAAAATGTACCCTATAAGTAAGGTTATTAATGACTGCTTCCCCAGAATAAATGTTCAGGAACGAGATATTTCCTGAAAAAAATCGTACCTCCACGCCACATTTTATCTGTGTCTATGTTGAAGTAGAATGTGATATGAAGGGCTGAAGGTCTTTGTTATGATGAAAAAGTATAATACATAATTGAATGTTAAGATATAACAGACGTCAAAACTAATATGCAACACTTCGTTGCTGCCTGTATATATATAAATACATGCATGCATGCATACATTTACACACACATACATGCATACACATACACACCCATACATGCATAAAGTGAAACCTCATTATAATGACATTGGGAGTGACGCAAGTTTCCAGGGGCAAAAGGATCAAATTTATTCTCGAATTAAATCAATTATCTGGCATATTGGCATTGATTTTTAAGACATCTTACACATTTGGAGGAAATATATCGTGTCACTGTAATAACGTATTCCTGCAAATGCGTAATTAAAAGGCCTCTATTTCTTGTGCGCATATTCCGAGGGATCTGATCAATTCACCGAAGTACAAAGCAAGGGAAGCAACAGATAGTACTTTACAAAGACGCTGCCATTTTGGTATAGTCCATAGCGAAATGATGTCCGCCTTCAGTTTTCTAACATGTGTCACACAGGCGTTGATTTTCGGGCACTTAAGTTGATGGTTATGTCTGAATGCCAAAATTTGTAATAACTTAAACATTATTATTGGTAATGTTCAAACTTCAAGTTTTTTTTAGACAATGCATATTCTTCAATTTCAATTCAAGTTGCAGTGAAAATTCATTATATATATATATATATATATATATATATATATATATATATATATATATATATATATATATATATTATATATATGTATATATGTATGTGTGTGTGTCTGTGTGTGTATATAAAACAGCAATTGTATGATGTAAATTTTTTTTCAAATTTACTTTATTCTTTAAAAAAAAGTGGAAAGACAATATTTTAATGTGTATTCAGCAAAGAATGGCCTGTGTTAAATATTCTAGCCCAGTTAAGAATTACAGAGACATTTCTCATGTTTTGTCATGTTAAATGAACCAGTAATTGTAAAAATACTATTCACATATTACCCATGTTGGAAACTGATTATAGCTATTTTGCTTCACATAAGAGGAGGAAACACGCTGCCAAACCAACACGGCACAGAATTTACCTGTGCAACACTATTCATCCATATACTGATGATTTGAACGGCGTCGTACAAATGACAAAGGACCTCTTTTCGTTTGAAATCCGCAAGGATCATACTGATCATTTGAAATATAAATGCCACAAATGGGTCCTAGATCTAAATAAATGAACATTTGCAATTTCAGCATTGGTAACAGAGTTCACTCAAATGACAAAAGGGCCAAATTAAGCAGTTTTATTCGCATTACCGTACACGAAGAGATTTGATTGCTAATATTGTCTTCCTGTTGATCCTGTAGATGCTAAAATATGTCACAAAATCGCAACGTGATGAAACAGAGAATGGGACAAGATGTTCAAAGGTTGTGTATTTAAACGCATTTTATTTCACAAACATAAATAGGGTTGGAAAACAAGCCACAGGCATATGCTTGATTTTCTCTTAAAAGTTTTACTGTCTTTGTCTGTGTCTCTATCTCTGTCTATCTATCTATCTATCTATCTATCTATCTATCTATCTATCTATCTATCTATCTATCTATCTATCTATCTATCTGTCTGTCTGTCTGTCTGTCTGTCTGTCTGTCTGTCTGTCTGTCTGTATTCATCCATCCATTCGTTCATCTTCCACAGCAGGCTTGGTCAGCATTGTCCAGTCTTTAGGTCAATTAGATACTGACACGCCATGTCACATAGTCAGATGTGCCAATGAGGCGGCCGACAGAATCCTAACTACGCATACAAGGACTAAAAGATTTGGACCCTAGAGAAATTTATTTTGAGAGATACCTAACAATTTTATACATAACACAATGTTGGTTACGGTATGGTCCTCATTTACCAGTAGTCTATCAACGTTTCTGGTAACTGACAGATTTGCAAGAATTAGCCCAAATTTCAGAAAACTGCATAACAGTAGTATTGAGAATGTGCTGTGTTCAATAACGAAAATTTGTATATATATGTCATTTATTTTTGACACGCCGTAAAAGGTAGACAAAGCGGACCCCTTTTAATTTCAAAATTGGCATGAGTGGAATTGATTTCACAAACGAGCGTTAATTTAGTATCATTATATAAACAAATTAATATCAAATGTTCCTAAAATGCAATAGGTTGCACACTTGAAAATAAATGCTTTCAGCAGAACAGGTCATGATTGAAATTTTCTTGATGAAGCTCTCAAAATTTTAGCAAAGCAACGTAATATTACATATTATCGTAAAATTGCAAAAAAAATATTTCGCCTTTTGAGTAGATGACTAAATTAAGTCTTTTCACGTGTTACTCTTGCCTTTGGACTTTTAAAAGCTTATTTACTGCAACACACTGGTGTCCAGACTATATACTGATGTGAAGGTATGTCGTGTTTATGCTGTCAGTGTCGAGACTGCAATTCACTGATGTAAAGACATATGTGTATATGTTGCCACCTCCCGGCACCTTGACCGCTGTCTACCTATGAGGATGTACATGGTTGTGTGCTGCTACTGACTGGGGTCTCGACTGGTATCCATTGATGTTAAGGCACACGTGTATGGGCTGTCACTCATATTTGTCGAGACTGCTATTTACTGACTTGAAGGGACACTGCTGTCTCGAATGCTGTTTACTGGTATGAAAGGACACGTGTATGTCCTTCCTGACATCGGTGTCGAGACAGTATTCTTAGAGCAGCCAGGAAATTCATTTTAATATTCTTTACAGAGGAAGTAGCTACTCAACTGGTTCAGAAATTTCCTGTCGCACCTGGTATGATCCTTATTGATACGCAGAAGGCCTTTGACACGGTTCATTACAATTGGCTGTGTGGAACAGTACATGCCATGGGTGGAAAATCAATGCAATGATTCAAGTCATATCTAAGAGACAGGAAACGTTTAGTATGTGTTAAGCAAACCATGTCAGGGTCAGAAAGAATTTCTTTTGGGGTCCCTCTCGGAAGAATATGCTGCCCCTAACTATACCGCTGCTATGTAAACGACATATCAATGCATCTATCATGCAAAGGATTGTTATATACTGACGATACAACTATCCTTGTGCCCAGCAAATATCCGGAGTGGTTGGCCTCGATCCTAAGTACTGAATTGTTACGAATAGGTGGTTGACAACAGACCGTCAATGCATTTACGAAAAACTGTATGCATTCTCTTTGAATATTAGCGGAAATTTAAAAGCCAAAGATTTCGTTGTCACATATCAAAGCCAAGATATAAGATCCAAAAGTTGTGTCAAATATTTCAGATTGGACCAACGTCTAACACGCGAAAATACCTTTAACCATATCCTGTTAAAAATCCGGAATTCGTTTGAGACTGTACTGACAGACTTTCGAACTAGAAAGCTGCTTTGTATAGCTCTACAACATTTGTTTGATTACTGTGTGTCAAGTTGGTTCTCACACTGAACACACAAATTCTAACTGAGGGTACAAGTTGTGCAGAGCAAAATAATCCGCTTTAAGTACAAATCTCCCTCCAAGGAGTCATATTGGTCCCTCGGAATATGAGTTGGCAGGAATGCTTGATGTGCCACCGGGAGCATCACAGCTAAAATTAAACCATGCCTATGATATTTATCATTGTTGGTGTCTGCCAGACTTGTCAGAAAACTTGGTAAGAATTCAAGGTTTCCATCGGTATAATATGAGGAGAAAGGATGACAACTTTTTTGTACCAACGGACGACGCAATAGTTGAACACTCTTATTTACTCAATATCCTCATACGAGATTGGAAATTATTGTATGTTTGAAGGTGAATTATCATTTTCTAGAATGAAATTCAAAAGTAGTAAATCACTGTAGATCACATGACATAAACATTGTTACTAGTTAATTGCCAGGCACCTGCGGCAGTGACGTAATGCATTGACATTAAGACAAAATCCAATGTGCGAGAGCAAAGTTTGACTACATGTCACGAGAATGACTGCATAGTAACAAACACTGTACACCAGGTCGGCGTTGAAAGTAGGCCTATAGCATAAAATTTGCGATGAATGCCCAATTAAACACAGAATAGACAGAATCTTACATGGCTGGAGAGTGAGTTACTGTTACTCGTGATTTTCTTCATCAACAACGATCCCTCGTGAGAGAAAATTAGTAACTCAGTCTCAGCCATGTAAGGTTCTCTATTTCCTTCTTGCACAAATCAAACTGCCCCTCCGAAAACATTTTAAATACAAAGTAAAGTGCCAGCTAGTAGAGGTACTAAACAACATACTCTCGTAGTTGTGGGGCATATTTCTATCAATCTGCAAAACTAAATTATGTGATATTTTTGTCATATAATTCCTAGCCCCTCTCTCTCTCTCTCTCTCCCGCTCTCTCTCTCTCTCTCTCTCTCTCTCTCTCTCTCTCTCTCTCTCTCTCTATATATATATATATATATGTGTGTGTGTGTGTGTGTGTGTGTGTGTGTGTGTGTATTTAAGTGTGTGTATAATATCAATGTACTTATATGATGCGCACTGCTTTAGCAAATAAGTTTTATTTAGTACTTCGTATATTTCTGAAGGACCTTACTGGAAAAAAGTTTACCAAATTTCCTGGGATATCCTTGCATCTCTTCATCACATTTTCCTTTTGAATGTATTTTCGAGTTCAATAAAAGCAATCAATCAGTCAATCCGGGATTTGTCACACACATCCTTACGCAAGAACACAATGTTGCCGGGGGTGGAATATCTGTGTTTTTCCCAGGAGCATATGTAGCCCGTCCCTATGCTTAATGGCAACCATTTGTCTGTAAAATAACAACTCTGAAAGCAAACATTTCGATTTTGTGCTGTATTTACATACTGATATAGATTAAAAATTGCGTCGAGAATGAAGATGTTAAATGCAAATGTGAGCCCAGACTTTTATTGCATTTTTAAAAATATTGATCACCCTGTTGCATTCTGAATTTCACTGATGAACTCTTCACTATACTAGGCCCTTGGCTTTCTTTTTTTTTGGGGGGGGGGGCATATCTGGTTATAGGCACTAAGTGACAAGTTAACAGACTAACGGAGACCGGTAAGTTTGCGGACCTAACACCTGTTCAGCTGAATCACACATAGATTCCCGGGACGTAAATTATGTTTTTGCATTAGGCAAATTTCAACAAAATTATTTACCACGTCACAGTACGTCCACCGACATAGTGACTACAGGACCTGGAAATTATACATATAGGTGATATTTAAAAATATTGCCTGCAAACCTGCAAATTTACAGCTCGGTCTCCTGTATTACAGTTCTAGTAAATAGTTGACATTAATGTATTTGAGCCCCGTGTGTGTGTGTGTGTGTGTGTGTGTGTGTGTGTGTGTGTGTGTGTGTGTGTGTGTTTTCCCCCACTTTTTCCCGTAGTCCTTAGTGTAGTATATCTGCGAGAGGCGCCATCTATTTGTGGATTACCCAACTAGGTATCGGTCAAACTGCTTAGTGTTTTTTTCAGTGTAGTAAAATGAAACACTCACCCCCTCTACCGAATACAAACAAAAGCCGACCCCCCCCCCCCCACCATAAAACTAAAAGCCGATCTCTGTCAGGTTTAAAAACAAGAAGTATGAAATTCTCAGTAATTGCTTCCATTATTTGACATAATATGCCAGTCTTGTCATTCTATGAAATATAGCTTTACTTTTAGTTATCATTTCTGTGGGGGGTTGTTAAGTTGCTTACACATTTATACCTAATCTGATACACTGTTCGGGAAATGTTCAGGCAACTTCTCCTGTTTCAATATGTCCGCCCTTTTGGCCAATATCTGATGCATGGTATGACTTTTAACTTTGTTAAGCTGGAACTTTTTAACTCTGATTTTTACCCTATTTGTCGCTACATGGACCTTGCCAGACCAAATTTGGCTGCCTAATATTTCTATCGTCTTATTGTCCACACCATAAAACCCATTTCTACGATCCATTATCTGTAAAAGTTTAGCAAACAGAATTGATAAATGTATACAAGCGATACAGTGACACATTAGGCGCAAGATGAGAATTAAATGACCCAATAAAGCTTGTCGTTTGACCTTTGCGTGACTTTTTGGAATAAGGCGCGAGCCCTGACGTACAATGTACATCTCGCAGTCGTGTCTCTCACACAGGCTCCATGTCTGCTTTGTTTTCCTTCCATATTGCATATTAACGTTTGTGCAAACTGATACACGTGTAAACTGTTCCAATATGTGGCAGTAGCTATAATATACCACATTCAGTCTTCCGAAAAAAATATGTAAATGTCGTCCCGTGTTGGCCAAAAGTCAGGAATTGCAAGTTGCGTGACAAATGGTTGCATGTGCTGATGTGTAGACTCAATTTTAATCTTAGACAAATGATATATAAGACCCTACATTTCTCAAATTTCCTTCTCCCGTCCTCTATTTGTCTCTGGAACGAGCTACCATTAGACATTCACGAAGCAACAAATGCTGATTCAATAACTCTTCAGTCTTTTGCATCCTTCAGGCTTGAGGCAATGATTCGAAGAGACGCTGATATCTTATGCCGATTCTGTAAATACTAACACTGATTGGCCTTATGTCGTTTAAATCGGCCAATCAACCAAAAACAGAGTTCGTGTTGATGCACTAAATCCAGCACACACTTTGTACGTGAGTTTCCTTTATGCACCCACACACCCATTTATTACAAAAATTAGATAAGAGATTTGTGTAGTTGTACATGTCGCACAGTTGTGTTACTCTTGAGTTTATTGAGATTATAATATTAAATAATGCTGTTCCAAATGTCACTCAAGCTCCCTCGGCCAATAAAATTCCAGGAACTTTATATAACATTGGCGATGGATTCCTTTCAGTTGAACATACACGTCTTCACCTAGATGCAAGCCAATTAAGTTCACATTTATTATAAAGTGGTGTAAAGGATTGTGCTAAATAATCTTGTGGCTCACCTAGGGAAATATATGGCATTATTTTATTTTATCTGTCCCTCATATGCGGCCCCACGATCAGCTTTGCATGACACGATTTTTCCGTTTTGGATCATTTACCTTACTAAATGGCTCTCATGCAGCAACACTTGAGTAAAATGTTGATTTTTTTTAAGCAGTGAAAGAATATATTTCTAGGACGGATCGTTTTAACACAATAGGTATTGGCCGATTCTGCAAATTCTATTAGCATCTTTATTTGTAGGTACTTCTATTTGAATATATGGTCGGTCTAATTCACCAATTTGAAGTCAAATATCTTGCCCCACTGTCTGCCACGTCAAGGTGTCAGTCGTCTTTTGCATGTATCTGTGTGTCTGGTATTGTCCTATTTATTTGTCCTCCCCAGCAAGAGGGAGTTTACATGGGCCTTTGTCCTCTTTCCCAATTGTTATGAATTACTATTTCTATGATATGTACTGTAATGTCCAACAAAACATGTTTAAACCAAAAACACTATTATTGTGACCAATATGCTGGAAGCAGTCCTTGGTTGACTTCCAATGTCTAACCCAGTCAAAATATATCAAGCATGCTAAAAGTCATTTTTTGTCGACTGCCTATATTTAAAATAATATAAACAAACAAGGCATTGACGCCAAGCTGGCGGCAGTCCTTATCCTCACCATAACAATCTAACCTAAAGCGTACCATGAAAAACTTTGGCTGACTTTCCATGCTTTATAAAAAATATGCACATGTATGTGATACTACAGGTTTTCAAGCCCCCTTTATACCAACCTAATACAATGTATCTCGCTTAAGTGCATCTCACCGCTATCTATCCAAAATTATAATTTGTGCATCACTTTTGCCTTAAGCTGCAGCCTCCTTAGCTCCCCAATCCGTAGACTATGCCCTTTGTATAGCTTAGGGTCATAGCCACAAAACCTCACCAGCATTGATAAATTCTTATTAAATATTCTCTTCAGTACCGGCTCACCACCCTTTGTGAACAAATGGCCTGTCTTACAGCCGTTCAGCTTTAAATATATTTGAAGTGTTCGCACTGGGCACAGCACCGCATCACTTCTCCTGAACAGTCTCTATATAATGGTTTGTGGCACCTGTTTTGCACTGGTCTTAAATTTGTAAGGACTATTTTTTTCCAATAATTTTTTCAGTAGAAGTCTGTAAGTTGCATCATCGTGTCTTTCCGGTTCCTAAAAGTTAGGATCCTTTCCTCCAACTCATAAAAAAGCAAACCTAGTGACAATATTGCTCTGACCATTGCATTGTGATATTTGCTTTCGATTACCTTATTTACTCCTAGCAACAATGTCAGCAATGTGTCGCGTGTAATAGACATTCTCAACCATTCCAGACAGGACATGCTTTGTTATATTGAGCCCAATAGTGATTAAACTCTCAAAAATGTTGTGTAGTGTCTTCACACCCTGCTTACCTTTTCAAATATAGCTTACTGCTGAGACTATTGATGCAATTGGATGCTTGTAACCCCTGTTTGTGCAGGTGAGCTATAAACAGCAACAGAATAGACACAGTGACCAGTATGGACGGCTGTGCTGCCAATGTGTAAGTTGCAAACTTACTAAATTTGTCCCATGCTCTTGTGTAAGCTGCTCGAGTTGGTTTGCTAGTGCCGCTATCAAGATTTATTGGGCATATCTTTCAAGTTTTCTGGTCGCATGTATCCTGAGAAACTTTATGGGGTTTTGTTTGCCCATGGAGCCACCTGAAAGAAATAATTGATTGGGTTTCTTGAAATTGTATCGGCACCGTCATTCAATACTCCCTCTACCCAAGAGGCAAAGAAGCAGATTTTAATTTTAAGCAGCACAAGACAAGTTTCGGCACCAAAAGAAACTAAAACATTACCTGGGGTTTTTTTTGCAAGTTTGGTTATCTGTCACTGATACGAGAGCCTCATTGCCTTTGCTAAAATCCACTCTTTTGTTTTGGAAGGCCTGACCCCAGAGACCAATTGCTGCCAAAATAGTGCGTATTTGAAGTGCCATTATGCGATACCTTTTCCAAACCAGGAAAAATTGAGTGTGGCTCCATAGCCAATATTACCCGACGCTTCTGTTAGAAACCTTAGCCATTTGCTAGAAAGGGTATACCCACTATGGAAGAATGACTTCCCATTAAAATTGGTTAAAAGAAAAAAAAACAACATTTGCAAAAGCCTCAAATCTTCCTTTGCTCCTTGGGACAATGAAACATAATGGTAGGGTTTTTCTATGTGTGTTGTTAAATCATACCAACTTCTAAAGAGAGCCCCACTGGGCAGTACTACTGCAGAGGTAAAATTTAGCAGACCAAGCCCTCACTGCTACTGGCAGTTAAATGCGGTTTTTTTTAGCAAGTATTCTATCTCTTGTCTACATTTGTCCACCTTGTCAAAGGGTCGACAAAAAGTTCACTTGTCCTACCGTTTTGTAGTGAGCTATTGCCACAACTATCAAACTACAAATTTGCATGACGTTTTCGAAATTCCTTTACCACTTTGTTTCATATCACTGATGAATTAAAAATCATGTAAAACTTTGAACATTTGAACATAAGGCACGTTTTAGGACCTTCCAGCATAGAGGTGAGCTGATTTGGATCAATTGGGATGATGTAGAGTGCAGATTCAATGTCAGTTTTTGCTAGGAACAAATATTTAAAAGAGATAATATCTTCTTTTACAGCCTGTATGGAAGTGGATTTACCGAGGCTCCCTCTGGATATGAATGTGTTATACATTTCCATGTGAATACCTGCACTCCATATACAACTTTGTATTCAATCTCTCCCCAGGGGGTGGGATCTTCACTCACTCAGGCTATTTCGAATTCCCTGATCATAATGAAACCAATTCCCCCGAGGTGAGACAGCCCCAAGATTGATTGCCTGATTGCATTATGTTCTCTGTTTCTAATGGAATTTTTGAGAATACATGCCCACAAAGACATTAAATACCCAAACTCATTCTATGATGGTTCTAATTTCCATTGGCCCTTTCTTGTGTTAACTCTTTTTTCACACAGATACCCTTGCTTTTCAGAGGGAATGAGCAAATCATTCATATTGCATATTGCTCCTCCCATTTTTATTGAACATACTTAGGGAATGGCAGAATCATTCCCTTAATACGTTTAGGGAATGATTCTGCCATTCCCTAAATATGAACATTCATCAAGTCATGCATCTGCCATCAATCTCGACATAGACAACATCCACAAAATAATAATGATTGTCAGGAAAAATAGAAGTGGACAACAGTGATGTCAAAGGGACTGCACCAAATTGGAAGTAATCAAGATTCAACCATGATTAAAATCGTCAGCCATCAAACTAGCTATGTTGAAATCCAGTATGGTCGAGACATACCTTAGACATTAATATTGTATGGAGGAAAATATCTCTCCATTGAACTGAGACAGGTACTAACTAAAAGTTAGCAGTAGCTTAACTCGATTTTATTAATGCAACTCTCAACTGAAAGAGTTATCTTAATACATACATATACTATTAAATTGCTGAGTACAATTAATACTTGCTCACAACCTTATTTATATAACTTTTTAAGTCCGCCTTATATTTGCATGATAAGTAATTTTGATCTAGAATTTTCAAGAATAAATTTTTCAACGTCATTTTTTAATATCCTTGTTTTACCAATTTATCATATAAAAATGTATGGTGGAATTCGAAGTTGTCGAAACCATTGCATACTGTAGCTAATGCAATCGGCCGTGTCACATAGACCCCATAAACAGGACCAATGGGAATAGTATTATCCATGTGACGGTAGATAACAACATTAAAATGAAATTGATCTCGTTTGTCATATAGTTTAAACTTGAATTCATCATCTTCAAAATCATCATCGTTAAACATCATTATATCCAAGTATGAATTTTCTGAGTCATTTTCCGTAGGTTTCTTTGATTGTAACTCACTTGGGTATATGGAGGAAATGCATTGTTTAAAATTTCTATTATTGATGCTTGGTAGGTCATCCATGAATCAAAATGTCAGTCAAAAACATTTACCACTTTGGTTTTTCATTGTTAGATCTGCCAAAAAAATACATTCGTGGGTAAAATATAAAAATTAGCCACCAATGGTGTACAGTTTATACCCATTAGAATACCTATGGTTTGCCTTAAATAGAATCTCCAAATTTTACATGAATATTTTCTATAAAAATTTCCAGCAGTTGAACAAATTTATCATTTTCAAATGCATACTGACCATCTTCTACATTATTACCAAACTATGCATTCTGAAATGTAACGATCCATAGTTGGAAACAGTTTTTATGATTTGTTTTTGATGTAGCTGATTTTAAAGATCGTTTCAGATCTATATGTGGAATGCTTGTGTACAGAGTAAAAAAGACCTAAGATGAATTTTGCTTGTATGGTTATTTCTTATTTGCACCAGTCAATTGTTTTAACAAAACATTAGAGTTGACCAAACTACAAAAACTAGTTTACTCCAGACGTTGCTTGCATTCCATTACAGTAATTGAGCTAGTTCTCTTGTATCTTTTTTAAACCATTTGACAGTAAAACAGACAACTGATAAAGTTGAGCAAAATTTTGAACCTGCAATAAATCGGACCTTGTACAGATTTGGGTAGTGTTGGGATTGCAAAAATACTTGGTAAACGTGCATGTTCATAAAAAATCTCATGTTGAATGTCGATAAAACTTGTTAAGGTTTGTTTAAAATAGTGTCGAGTGAGATATATATTTTTATATGTAGCTGAAGTTGAATTTGTGTGTAACAAGCTCAATTCGTAAGTTATAACCGTATAATGAAACTGCTTACATATAATGATAAAATTATTTGATGCCGTGTGAGCTGGTGCAAAACACAATTTTCATACATATTTTCTTGGCAACTTAGAACCTCTGTATTTGTAGGAATTGAATTTCGTGGCTGTTTGATTTTTTTTTTTAAATTTCTTAATTTAATTACTAACAATATCTTTTATGTCACTGATCCAGTCATCTAATATAGAAATATTCATCTTGTTCGTTTTCAAGAACTTTCTTGTCTTTAATCCAGGCAATAAGCTATCTTTGAATATAAATTAAACTTATTTTATAGTCTTCCATGCAGGAAGGAAAAACTCTGATAACATGATAAATGTTAAAATTGAAACCACCAGTATTACTCAAATGTCTGAAGTAAATTTTTAGGAGTTTTGATGGATGAAAAAGCACATATTTCATATGTTTCAAATAAAAGAAGTAAAGCCATTGGAATACTGAAAAAGTAAGGCAGAGGTAGGTCATAAAATACTGATTAATTTGTATTACAAAGTCATTTATCCATATTTTACATATTGTTATATCCCTGGGGCGTCAACCTATAAAAATAATCTAGATGTCCCGTTAAACTGCAAAAGAATATCGTCTATTTTATAAGTTGTTCTCAATATAATGATCAGACTATACAGTTCTTCAAAGATTACAATATCATGAAATTTGAAGATTTGAACAAGTATCTAACAGGTATCTTTATGTTTAAAAAAATGGTATCTCCCCTGAAACCATACAAAATGTATATTCTTACAGTAGAAGATAGTCGGGAAAGTTCCTCATTTTCCCCACAGAACAAATGTATCACCCTTTCTATAAAAAAATTAACCGGTTCAACAAAATTGCTCTATCTATTTAACTTAAAAAAAAACTTTAAAAGGTGTATTTGTCAAAGTATGACTGAAATATCAATACCATGTTCTGGGGCACTCGGCATTTTTATCTATTTCATTGTTGAAAGTGTTTTATAGGGATAAACTATTTGTGTAAACCTACAGCTAAGGGTGTATACACCCTCTAAGGTTTCAGCCATCAACATGTTCAATTGTGATATGTGCAACTTGAGTACAATTTTGAGAATAAACACATTATTATAATTCGACGTCATCATGCGTCATTGCTTGAAGTGGGGCTGGTATGATCATGAAGTTCCTTGTGCACTCTGCATGCAGGGGAGAACACACGCTCCAGGAAAGAAACTTTCACTCATTCCACTTGTTCTGGCAAGTGACGCCGGCACGCCTTTCTGTATCTTAACTCAAAACCCGGTGTTTAACGGCAGTTAAAGTGTCCATGCCAACTACTATTACTAGGACAAGCACGTCGCCATCGGAGCAGTTGGGGTGAGGTGTTGGGCCGACGCTACTGAAACTTGTGTCTGGTCAATTATGATTACCCGATCAAGTAATTATGTATCTGATCTGTAGAATCTCTTTATGGTCTGTTCACCCCAGACTCCAAAATAGAGTCGAAATTCAAAACATTTATTCCAAAATATGCTGAATCAGCAACTCCTCAACCTGCTATATCCTTCAGGCTCCAAGAAACGCTTTGAAGAGACCTTAACTACTTTTTCTCATTTTGGTATCACTGCTACTGATTAGCCTTATGTCATTAAGGATGGCCAATCAGATTAAAAGACAAAGCACGTGTTGTTGCATAGAATCCATTTTATACTTTGCACGTGATTGTACCTTTCTGGCTATACAATTTAAGACAAATTACTATGAATACGATGAACGCTTTTCAAAATTTTTGTTATACGTAATTTTGCGTGGAACACTCTCGTTAACACTCTTACATTTCCACAATTAATGCTGAGTCTTTCACAGCATGCAAATGTTCAATTTCATGCGAACTTATTCCGTATTTTCCAAAATTTCTCCGTTATATAACTCAAATGAAACTCTCTTGTGGCTGCATGTCATATATTTACACGAGGTGTTAATCCATCGCTGACCAAATATTTAACTTCTGATATCTTGTTACAGTATTTTATTCATGCAAATAAGGACCTGCCCAATAATGTCGCCACTGTGCATACAGTGCATATGGAGTGAGGTCTCACGGACTATTAATTGAATATTCATCTCCTTAAGGCATGAAGCCCATGAGCTTTAGAACAGTGTGCATCTATTAAGCTGTAACTTATCAGTACTCAGTAGTCTTCAGCATCCTTGTATTTCTCCAGTGTGCCATGTACGTAACTGCGTGTCTTCCTTAAATCTTCTGGAGTACCTGTTTTCTTGGAACCTTATTGTACTATATAGGTAATCCAGTTGAAATAAATACGTTCAAAACAAAACACGTTTTAGCGTTTGTTGTTGACGGTATTGGACAAAGTGAACATACTTAACATTTCAACTAAAAACCGGAAATCTTTACCTTATATCAAAATTATGTAAACAGTGTCTGTTGCTGTTTTTCATCAACTGATAATGACAGGATAAAAACAACAATCCGATCATACATAGTTTCTTACAATCAGAATATAAGTGTGTAATACATGTACTACCAGGTCAGTGAAATGGCATTGTTATCAGACATGTCCCAGCGATGACAACTTGAACCAAGGAAGCTGAAACAGATGGAGGGTGCACTCCAGTTTAGTATTTAAAAGGTCCAGCCTGATGCAGCTCTTTGCAACAGGTCATTCAACTAACGATGCAAACAATATCGAGTATTTAAAAGGTGCAGCATCATCGATCTGTTTGCAATGGATCCTCCAACTGAAGATGTAAACATATTAGAATTTACATGATGTGCTTTTGTGGACAATTGTCGAAAAAAAGTATATCGAAGGACAAAAATAGAATTTGTTGTCTGATCATTTTACCTTTTATATGTGTTTCTTGTGGTGGGACAGGGAAACTGTCAGCGGTAATTCCGATAACGTATAATTCATTATGCAAATTCTCTTCCACATGTGACACAAAATAGCTTATTTCCTAAGAATTATAATTCCAAAAACACTCAAAATATATATAACTAAAACGCAATAATTATATCGTAAGAAATTAATTTGCAAAAGAAAACAATTGTATGTGACCAACCCAAAATAATTCACGTCACAAAAAATGTAATTACAAAAGCATACGATATATATATATATATATATATATATATATATATATATATATATATATATGTGTGTGTGTGTGTGTGTGTGTGTGTGTGTTTGTGTGTGTGTGTGTATAAAACTAATCTAAATTAATTATATCGTAAAAGGTATAATTCCAAATGTATAACTATATACAGTGGAACCTAATTAACACGGACCTCATTTATCCGTATGACTCTTTAATCTGAACACTTCCCCTGGAAAAAATTATTCATTTCAAGTAATAGTGATTCAGTAATACAGATGCTTCATCAATATGAACAGTTCACTGAGGTACAA